>WYDF02298390.1:0-15744 GCA_009867245.2 Adranes taylori
GCAGTTCTCATATCCGCCAATAATTGTGCAATAATATCATCATTGTCGTTAATTATATCGATGTCTTTACGTTTTCGTTTTTTCGATTGGTCCTCTCGTTTCCTCGCTAGCATAAGTTCAAAATCGGACATGCCCTCATTGCTATAAATATGAATGAAAGAATTAGTATAAAAAATAAAATATACAAAAGCTTTAATGAAATAAAAATTAGTTAGTCGTAATCTTACCCGTGAGCAACATCCCGTATTGGGCCTTCATCTGAATCATCATCAGATACTGCTGGTAAAACCCCGCTTTCGGTACTAAGACCTGTTGCTTCAGCTGTTAATGCTTCAGCAGTGCTAGTTGCAACATTTTTCTCACCTGTAACATTTAATTTACACCCCAAATGTTATATAGTATAAATAATATTTGGAAGGTATGGAAGATCTTTTAGCAAATCAATTTTAGTTCACAGCGTACTTTAATTGGGTTACTTCTCTTGCGACCAATTATTATTTGTGTAATTTCAACGGGATACTTCATTACATAAAAAGAGCAATGCATTTATTCTTCATTCATTTAAGGGTGGCAACGTTGCAAATTCTTCACAATTTATGTCGCTCTGAGTATGGAAATTCAATGATTCCAATCTCGTATGTTTTTCAACCAGTAGCATTTCCACCACTGTAACTTTTAAAAACCTGCATTTCGTGTTTCCTCTATTTGGATGTGTCCGAGGAAGTCCAAAGCATTTCCCTTTTTAACAAGACCCCACAATTCTTTGTTTCTTCCATAGATCTCAGGACCTCATCTCAATCCAAATTTCAAAGGCTGTTAGTATGGGTCAGCAATATAGCACTTCACAAATCGATATCAGAGATTCTACTGTATGTCTTTGGAAACTACTGTATATCTTTGGAGTCGTATATTTTTTTTTGGAAATTTTATTTAGTAGAAAATTATTTCTTTCTATAACAACACTAACAGAAATAAAATAATCTCACCTTCTTGAACAGTTGCTTCCGCTTGCCCTTCTTCATTTTCATCATCGCTTCGGATGCGTTTCGTTTTTCGTCTATCACCATCTCTATCATCATTACTATCTGAGTCTGAAGCTAGCCGGCGACGACGTTTGTGAGAAAACGATGCGCCAGAAACATCCGAACGAGGTGAACCGGAACGAGAACGAGATCTATACACAAACATATGAAAAAAGTCATTTATGTATTAAATTAGAAATAAACTTAGCAATCACTATTAAGTTATTATAATTGAATATATTTATTCGTATTATGCAATACAACAATAAAGTTACATTTATCAAACAAAACCACAATAAAACTTTTGATACATGTTTTCTACATACAAGTTACATTAAAATAACTAACAAAATATATTGGATGTGATAATGAATATTATTGTTTTTTCTATTTTCTAGATAAAATATCAATGTTCAAAAATTTTGTTCCAATAGGTATGTTAATCATTTTCCACCCTTTTTAATTTTATCTAGGCTGCAACAGAAAAGGCTTAAGTACCGATTTGCTTCGGGGCATGAAAATATATGTTAATATACATTAAAATATGTGAAGCAATATTCTCTGTTCCATCCTTGAAAATGTTTTTCAAAGCTTTACTAAACACCTAAACATGCCTGCAATATGTGAAGAGTCATTGTAGGTAATTCCAGAAAAGATTCTTCTAATTAAAATCACAGATGAAGAATATGTTGAAGACAACAGTATCTATAAATTTTCTAAATAATATTAACAGGTACGTCCCAACGTCTCTTGTTGCAAAAGGATCGATTCTTCGATGCTATGTAACACTAAGAAACTCTCAGATGCTACACACTACTCTTGGGTGGAACGAACTCTCGCTCTCCAAATTTAACATCTCATTTTGTTGTGTAACAGTAGAACGATATTTCGCTACCATACTATCATACGGACTTTCTTTCCAGTCTCATAAACGTATTAATATAAATTAACTCGACATGATGCAATAAGAAAATGTGCATATTGTAAAACTTCCAAAAGCACGTTTTTCATCAAAATCTATACGAACGTTTTGCCTTTCAATCTCAAGCAAATTGGCGAAAACAATCAATTGGAAAAAAATGCATATAACAGAAACTAAGGCTCTTTAACGTTTAAACTGCAGTCGCAAATTGCAGGGTTCAACTTGTCTCTTTTTCATTCAAATGTGGATTCTTGTTAAAGTACAAAATATCTTTTTTGTTTAGCGAATTTTAAAATTTTAAAATATTTTCTGTATTAAAAAAGAATTATAATAGTTTGAATCGACACTGAAGTATCGTACTACATTTATAAACAAGATTTCTAATGCCTAAGTTTCTGTAAATGTTAAAATAAAATAAAAATATTAAAACTAGAATATTTAAAATTTAAATTTAAACTTCAATGAATAATTTTAAACATCTTTTTGTTTTGTAATATTATGCGTCTTACCTGAACTTGGATTTCGATTTAGACCTTGACCCTGATCTTGAACCACTTTTCGATCGTGATCTCGATCTAGACTTTGATTTCGATCTTGATCTCGATCTAGAAACGGATCGTGAAGCCACACTTTGTCGTGACCTGCTACGTGATCTTGAACCCTTTTTCGAACCTGATCGTGAGCGTGAACGCGAACTTTTCCTAGAGCCCGACGGGGAACGTGATCGTGAAGTTTTCCTAGACCCTGAGCGCGAACGTGATCGAGAACTTTTCCTTGAACCGGATCGAGAACGCGAACGTGAAGCTTTTCTCGACACTGAAGGAGTAGGCGAGCGTGATCGAGAACTTTTCCTTGAACCGGACCGAGAGCGCGAACGTGAAGCTTTTCTCGACACTGAAGGAGAAGGCGAACGTGATGGAGAACTTTTCCCTGAACCGGATCGAGAACGGGAACGTGAAGCTTTTCTTGACACTGAATGAGAAGGCGAACGTGAACGTGATCGAGAACTCTTCCTTGAACCGGATCGAGAACGCGAACGTGAAGCTTTTCTCGACACTGAAGGGGGAGGCGAATGTGATCGAGAACTTTTCCTTGAACCGGACCGAGAACGCGAACGTGAAGCTTTTCTCGACACTAAAGGAGAAGGCGAACGTGATCGAGAAATTTTCTTTGAACCGGATCGAGAACGTGAAGCTTTTCTCGAGACTGAATGAGAAGACGAACGTGAACGTGATCGAGAACTTTTCCTTGAACCGGACCGAGAACGTGAAGCTTTTCTCGATACGGAAGGAGAAGGTGAACGTGAACCTTTTCGTGAATCTGATCGAGAGCGCGATCTAGAAACTCTCCTTGAATCGGAGGGTGAACGAGAGCCCTTTCTTGAGCCCGATGGTGACCGAGAACCTTCTCGGTCACCTGATGGAGAAGCTTTCCTTGAGACCAATTTCCGTGAATCTGATCCAGAGCGTGAACGGGAACCTTTTCTAAAACCTACAATATTTTCATCGAAATTAATTTAAAAAATATTTCATTAATTTTGGTAAATAAATTAATCTAAATATACGGTATACAAAAATGCCTCATGTTAAGAAAATATCGGAGAATCGAAATTCAAAAAACATTTCAGAAATATATAATTATAATAATAGATTTCGTCAATCAAACAAAAATTGATACATCTCTGATATGTACATACCAAATGTAAAATTGATAACTAGTATTTTTTCTTTGCTGAAACATATTATCATTCTAGTTATTATTATTTTTAGTAGAGAGACTAGTTATTATTCCAGGATATTAAGAAAAATCAGCTTAGAATAAAATTATAACCTGAATTGGAGCGCGAACGTGATCTAGATCCTCTTCTACTAGAACCAGAAATGGAAGGTGATTTCGATCCTCTTTTCGAACCTGATCTCGAGCGCGATGTGGAGCTCTTTCTCGAGCCAGATGCCGATTTAGAACGAGAGCGAGATGTCTTCCTCGAAACTGTAACGGAACCTTGTCTCGAACCTGACCCGGAACGCGATCGTGACCTAATAGGAAAGAAACTGTTTATTAAAGTTATTTCATGGTTCTAATTTCAAATTGATATTCTAATTTTCATTTTATTAAAAAAACTAAATTTAGAATTACTAAATTAAAGCGTATTTTAATCTCAAAGTCAATCATCTAAAATAATTTTTATTCCAAATCATGAATAAATGTATAAACTTAATTGAAAACGAATCGTGGACTGAAATCTTAAGTCAAAGTTATTTAACAATGATATTCATATTCTTGTTTAAAATAATCCTAGAGTATTTTTTTTCAAAACGAACTTGAAAGACCAATGTGGAATATGTAATTGCCTGAACTTAAAAAAATTAAAAAACCTGAACAAAATTAAAAGACTTAGTAGTGACCGAGAAAACAAAGAACCTACATTTATACATAGAAAGTTAGCAAGTAACCAGAAAAATATACCCAATTCTCAAATATAGCTAAAAATGTGACTATGAAAAGCCGGACAAGATCAATTTTTCGTAAACTTCCAATACTTACGCTTGAATAATACCTACGGAAAATATTCTGACTTGTTTCAATGTTCCACAGCTAGTTCTCTGATTACAAAATGCAAAACGACTCGCTATTAAAAGACTGTTTAAGAAAACGTGTATGAAATTAAGCGTGTGATTACTGGGCGAATTAACACAGAATAGCCCAAAACTCCTAGCTGGGATTCCCCTACGGAATTTTCCCTAGCCTGGAAAAATTTGAACCAAATTTCTTTTTTAGCAAACTGAATAAACAATTAATCTAAGATTGGCGGCAACTGTTGAAAATGGTTACCTAGAACCTTTTCTTGAACCAGATTCAGAACGTGAACGTGACTTGGAAGTTTTCCTCGAACCTGAATGCGATCTTGATCGAGAGTTCTTCCTAGATCCAGAACGAGATCTACGATTCGTTGGTATCTCGGTTTCAGTATTGTCATCAGTTTGTTTATCACCTCCGCTTGCAACAGACGATGTTCTAGAAGTCCTTGCATCTTCTTGCACATGGATCTCGATTTCCTTTGATCGCGAACGTGATTTGTCCAAGCTTGTACTTGGTGACGTTGAACGTGATTTTGCTTTACCATCATTAGAAGGAGATCGTGATTTAGAACCTTCTCTTGACTCTGGACGTGATTCACGATGTGAATCATCATCAGACAGAGATCTGTTAGAAGAACTAGATCTCGACCGTGATCTGGATCTGGAATGTGCTAGAGGCAAATTTTTATCAGTAGGTTCTCTGGATGTCGAACGAGACTTTGCTTCTCTTGAAGTAGACCTAGACCTTACATTATTTGGAAATTCGGGTCTTGATAGCACTAAATCTTCTCGTGAGCTAGATTTACCAGATGCAACAGATTTTATGCTAGCAGGAGAGCTATGTCTTGACCCAGAGTGTGATCTTGACCCTGAACGTGAGTTTTGCCTAGATTTATCTTCTGATTTTGATCGTGATCGCGAACGACGCGATTCTACACTTTGTGAACGACTGGAATTATTACTTCTAGGGCTATCTGGATTTTCTTGTGAACTATTATGCCCAGAAGTATTTATATTTGATTCATTTTCATTGGAACTATTATGGGCCCCATTTTGCACAGGAGAAGACGATCTTGATCTATTGTCTTCTGATGATTTATTCGAATCTATAGAATTCGATCGCGAACGTGTGAAGCTCGTTTTAGTTTTTATCTGATTGGAATCATCAATATGTGCTTCTTCTGTAAGTAAACATGAATAGAAATTAATATAACACGTTATTAGTATAAATTTATAAATGTTCAATTTTTACGATACCTGCCGAAACTTCCATGGATTACAGTACAGTAAATTCAATTTAACTATTCCAATTTATTATGTTTAAAAACTATCAACATTTATCAATTAAATCTACTTTACAAATCGCAACATTGCGGCGATAATAAATTGACGTTAACGACAAGTGTCATCTTCATATATTATATTTTTTTACGTTGGTGCTTACTGTTTGCTTATATTTAATATTAAATGTTCTAGAAATTAGTTAATTATTACGAGCTTAAAAAAATTTGTAATATTTTGATAAAAACTATGTTCTCAAATACTAGTATCATATTTTTGGTTATAATTCTGACCTTGAAATTACACATTGTATAAAACAACAACTGTAAAAATGTATGAACAAGGAAATTAGAAAATAAAATGTATTAAGTATATGATTCTAATCTTTTTAAAACCTAACTTATGTAATTGTCTAGTTTGTAAGTGCTAATTTTTAGCCCATCAAATTGGAACATTTTTTGTTCAAAAATTTGTACTATAGTCGTATTACATGATGTTTAATTTTAAGGTCAAATTTATAACTACAATTAATACGAAAATATGATACATGTAAAACAGCTATTATGTAAAATCCTATAGAATCACCCATCTGTTTTATATCACTCTCACGTGGTGTCTACTTCGTAGGATTTCCGAAAGCAGCTCATAACCGACATTCAGCTTTTGTCGATCCCACTCAATTCTTCGCATTGCGGTAAATACTAATTATAAGAGCCATATGCCATATTCTAGAAGATGCGTGTATATCTAAACATGTTTGCAAGCGCAAACAGTATAAATATGAATCAAAGTAGAGTGGTTTCACCTAGATGTTATTTAAATTTTGTATATTTTCATTTTTCTATTATCAATTGTGTTTATTTAACATTGATGACTTGTTACAATAATTAAATTCGGTGAGCTACAGGTATAGCGATTTCTGCTGACATCCTACCGAAAGACATTCAATATAAATAAATAGAAATGATAGAAGTTAACTTCCTCCATTATATTGCTCCATATCTTCACTTTATACCACGGTGATAGACTGAAATTCCTGTAATAGAGCGAAACAAAGTTATTGAATTGATTAATGTAAAAAATTTAAATTGTGTTTGATTTTCTATGCTTAACAATAGTTTGTGAACTTTTCAATTAATTTGGCAACTTTAGTGGTGTAATTGTTAAAACGACGGATTCTTCCGTTTAAAAAATAATGTATAATATTTTATATTATGGATTTCCTGCAATAGCATTGCTATATATTTTACGCAAATACAGAGAGAGGAAATGGGGTGTTTGTAGTAACACAGTTCGACTTGATGGAAAAACTATTCTCATAACTGGTGCGAATAGTGGTATAGGTTATGAAACTGCAAAAGAGTTGGTAAAGAGAGGTGCAAATATCATATTTGCATGTAGAAATAGACAGTTAACTATGAATGCAATTTATTGCATTATGACTGAATTGAAAATTAAAAATCAACTTGTAAGATACGTATTGTTAGATTAAATGCATGCTAAAGCTGAAATTTATTTACAGGATTTTGTCGAATTAGACTTAACATCGATTGAATCTATTAAGTCAGCTGTTGAAGTAATTAAGCATAATTACCAGAAGATAGATATATTAATTAATAACGCAGGAGTTTCATACGGTCCAAAGCAAAAATTTCGTACAAAAGATGGGTTTGAAATTCACTTTGGTGTGAATTACTTAGGACATTTTGTACTAACAAATTCATTATTAGATATAATGGGTAAAGATGGAAAAAGTAGAATAATTAATGTTTCCTCATCATTACATCAAAAGGGTCAAATTGATTTGGATGATCTAAATTTAGAAAAACATATATCTAAGCAACCTTATGCTGATTCTAAACTTGCACAAATGTATTTTGGTTTGGAGTTAACCAAACGCGTTAGCAATAAAAATATAAATGTGTATAATTTGTGCCCTGGATGGGTTTTAACTAATTTATTTAGACATAATTTATTCAGAATGGCTTTTATATTAATTTTGTTTCTACCGATTCCATTTTGGTTTATGCGCTCTAAGAAACAAGTAAATAGTTGTCATATGACAAGTACGATGCTTTTTTGATCATTTTAATTTTCAGGGTTCTCAAACTGTACTCTATTGCGCTACTGAACCTAAACTTGACAGTGAAACTGGTTGTTTTTATAGGGATTGTAGTAGATGTACTTCAAGTTATAAGTTCGATGTGGATAAATCGCAAAAATTATGGAATATCACAGAAAACATGATTAAAAAGTTTAATATCTAATATTTAAATATTTATTGCAATGTAATTTTACAAGTTTTAACCGTTTGTTTTATTTTTTATTATAATTTTCTTCAAGATGTTAATATCTATCAATTAAATCGAGGCACTTCATTATTTCTTTAGAATAATGTTTCTAATATGTAGACTCAAACTAACTTCCTTTTGTAGCATTTCCTGAAAGGACAATATAATTTGCCGCCAAACGGTAATAACTAGTAAAACTGAGTAAATTAACACAGAATAATATACAAAAATAAATCATCCATTTCCACAAAAATATCTATATTTAATTCTATAACCCACCTTGTTAATGCAGGCAAATATAGAGGAAGCATCTGCAAAGGAAAAACCCTATAGTCCCACAAATACGGATGAGAAAGAAAATCTCATTGCTAGAGAAACGAATTGGTTGTTACCAAAATCCAACAATAAAAGAAAAAGAAAGGCTGCTGGTTCGCCTGGAATAGTAGATGAAATCTTAAAAACAATCAGACAAAACGCGTAAGTCATGAAACCACCACCGGTGATTTTAAGTGACTTAAAAATGATTACCAGGTTGTTAAAGGCAGGCAACTTTGAATATAAAACCAGTATGATGAATAACAACCAAATTAAAGTTTATGCTCAATGTAAAAAAGATGTTAAAGACATGGCCTCACAGGGAGATTCTGCAAAAGAACACCTGCCTGTGAAATGTGCAGGCAAACACCTAACTGCAAATTGCAACAAGTCTAAGGAGGCACCTACCAAGTGCACTAATTGTAAAAAAGAACATTGCTAGCTACAGGGGATGTACTATAGCAATGGAGCTACGAAAAATAAGAGATAATGCTAAAACTAAGCAAATCAAAGTCATCACCTACCCTGTTGACGTATGAACCATCTGTGACGCAGCTTATGCGGAGTATGATGAAGAAGATATTGGATCGAGACACTGCAAGACTTGACAAACTAGAAGCCAGGAATATCGGTACTATGGCAAAAATAAAATAATTATGAATCAAAAAGGCATACGTATCGCAACTTGGAATGCCAACGGCATCCTAAACAAAAAGCACGACCTTGAAATCTTCCTGAATACCCAATACATAGATATCTGTCTCACCTCTATAACCCACATGACCAATCAATCTTATCTTGCACTAAAAGCATACAAAACATATCACACCAGTCACCCGGACTACCAGGGGTGGTAGTGTAATCGCCATAAGAGAAACTATCAACCACTTCGAAGAATGTCATGTGCGAAGGGAAGATGTAAAACTAACCGTGGTTGGAATTACGTCAAGAAAACAAAAACTGAAAGTTGGAGCAGTTTACTGTCAGCCAAGATATAATATTACAAAAGAAGAATATTTAACTCTCCAGACATACTTAGGAGAAAGATTCATTGTTTATGGAGATTTCAATTCTAAACATGTAGATTGGGGTGCCAGGTTAACCATATCCAAAGGTAGAGAATTAAGTAAATCAACCCAAGAGAGTAATTGCAATTACCACTCAACAGGAAAGCCGACCTATTTGCCTACTGATAAAATCCCTGACTTACTAGACTTTTTATCACCAAAAAAGTTTCCTCCAACTTTATAGAAGGCGAAGAGAATTTTGACATGGATTCCGACCATTTAGCGGTCATACTAACGCTAAGTAAAAGGATAATAAAAAGGGCAGTCCTTTCAGGATTGACCTTCAGAACAACATTAACGTAAGCATCAGTCTTTGAACAAGTGAACAACTAGAAGAAGAAGCTGAAAACTTCACAGTCTTATCCAAGCAGCGGTATATAACAACATCAAAGAGATTACACACATAACCAAAGGTGTAAACTATGCAGCTGAGATCAGAGCACTTGAGATCAAGGAAAAACGAAGGCTAGAAAAAGATGGCAGCAATCAATGGACCCTCAGACAAAACTATACTTAACAACATGACTCAGAAGGGAAAGCTTAAAGAAGAATCTGTAAGCTGCTAACTACAAGAATTATCAGCATATGTAGTCAGCATATTATTCATACTGGAAGGCAACTAAGAATAGGAAGAAACTTGTAACTTCTATTCCTCCCATTAAAAACAACGATGGGCTGTGGGCCAGAGGCAATAAGCAAAAAGCGGAACTGTTTAGCTAACACCTAGCTAAGATATTTACTCCCAACCCAGAGCAAACAAAACAAGATATGACTAATGTTGAAAATCAAAGAATTGAAATTATAAAATCTGTTTCCCCAAAAGAAGTAACAGGTGAGATAAAAACTAACCTCAATCCTGAAAAAGCTCCAGGATTCCACTTAGTCACAGGAGAGATCCTAAAGTATTTATCAAGAAAAGATATCGACAGGGATACTGCTGCGTATCTCAGTTACTAAACCTACCGCACGACCTCATTAAAGTGGTCGATGATAGAGGACAGATCTATGCAATCGCTATAGATTTTGAGAAAAGGCGATATCTCTGGCCGTGGCAATTAGGCCATATTGGTGGGCGCGGCAAAGCCGCGACGGTAATGCGAGAACTCGTATTCGTATTCTTTCGTCTTGTTCTTTTGAGATTTTTTTGGTCGGCAATAAGCGTAATTTGCCGAAAACATGCAGACTTTTAATAATTATTTTAAGAAGTTATATTACAGAAATCTATTAGCAAAATTCTTTACTAATGTGGTTCTTATAAATCCTGATAGATGTCAGTAGTAATCTGAAGTAAGAAATTTTTAAATTTTTGTTTTTATGGTAACTGAATGTGAAGTCCTAAGTTTTGTTATATCTGACATAAAACTGTTTTGTTATATCTGGCTTTGCCTAAAGGGGAAGATCGAGGGGAGAAGGGGCCCAGGGATAAGAAAGTGTTCATGGTTGAAAAATGTTAGAGATTGGACAGACCATCGTTATTGAGAGCAGCACAGGACAGACGATTTGCCGGAATTGTTGCAGACCTTCAGTAATGAAGATGGCACCTTAAGAAGAAGAAGAAGGCATAAAACAAAATAGTTCCGACTGTCACCTTTTAAGTCGTCTATTAAATTCAATTAACACGATAGTGTTTAGAGTAAACTAAACATTAGTCTAACCTATAAATTGTCTACACAGGAATCCTCCGGTCTCCATATTTGCCTACGCTGCGGACAGCTTCGCTGTCCGTTTTGCCGCGGCCTACGACCCCTCTTGACTCTCTTTTCGGCTAATTTTTCAGAGTACGCCAGTCTGTCTTGGTGTTATGAATTTGTCCGCTTTGGCGTGGTCTGCTGCCGTTTTTGACTTAATTTTTCCCCACTATCGCTTTTGAGTCACTTTTTCTGTATGTCTGCTTTGCCTAAAATTGAGGGGTCTTACATTAGTTCCCCAAATTTTATATTTTAACTACTGGAACCGAGATACTTAATGTAGTACAGAATTTCTCAATAAAATAATCATTTTGAACCCCTCCCAAAATCCGCCACTGATAACAACATATATTCAATTGCAAAAGCAGTTTATATGTCTCATACATCGTAAAATATTTTTTCCTGTAACTTGCATATATTTTGCTATCATGTAGGCCTTACATGTATATATAATTGTTGAATGTCGGTTACCATGGCGACAAGTTGCGAAATTTTTTAAGTTATTAAGGGTCATATCTTTGAAACGATCAGAGTTAAACCCATCAAGTGTGGTATCATTTTAAATAAAATTACAAGAGCTACCAAAATGTAAAAAACTATACAGGAAGTTACTAAAAAGTTTTAGAATTTTTTTTATTGCTTAAAATCGGTAAAGTATATTCAATTACTCACACAGGCAAAATTGAGGTCCCTTAGTCTTACATAAATTCAAGTTTCATTCTTCCAGCTTTCATAGGAACAGAGATATTTAGGGTAGTACGCTTTTTTCAAGGTGAAGTTACTCCGGTTTTTTAAACTCGCTAAGTATTATTAAAGGAACTTTCGACACAAGAAACTAAAAAAAATTCTTGCGATACTTTTCGAGAAAATGGATCCTAAAGTAAACAAAAAATAACACCCTGTATATATGTTAAATTGTGATTTTAGAAAAAAATTTTTCAAATAAAATCGTGGGGCCTTTATATAACCTATACAATAAAGTTTATTCGAATGTCCTATCTTTTCAAAAAGTTTGTTAAACTTCAAACATGGCAATATCGCTTCCTATACAATTTGGCAACATGGGACTTTTTATTCGATGCATAATACAAGGTACTATATGTGTGCAAAATTTCAGCCTCCTAGTTGGAATACGAAATTTCTGAACAAAAATAATGGCTGCTATCCACCATATTGGATTTATAAAAAAGTTAAAAACCGTTCTGCCGATTCATAATCTATACCAAATATCATCCAGATCGGTCCCATAGGGAAAGAGAACTTCTTGAACATACATCCGTACGAACGTACGGACGGTGAAAAATCTCTTCTTTTAATGTTTTGAGAAGGAATTTTTTTTTTTAAAAAATGTATATGAAAAATAGTTCCTTATGACCCCCTCTTGAATTGCAGTAATTTAAATACAAGGGACGTACTAAGGCGAAGTAGAAAAAAATCTCAAAACATGAATCATATCTTTCATATACCTGTACATATTACATACGTATATGATATATGAAAGATAGTGTTTGGAAATTTATGATTTGTCGGATACAATTATTGTAAGTACCGTTCTTGCACGAGTCTCAATGAATGCACAAGCTATCACTTAAAGAAGACCTCCATCCACTAGACACCACCCCTATACGGAGAGTTCTGCAGTCACAAACTGTTCATACCTACGTGCCTGTACCTTTAAACCTCCCTCTAATGGACATGCACGCTAAATTTAAATAAAAAATAATTCTAACGGACAATTGTCTTAATATTTTTGTCCCTAAATTTTAAGTTTTATTTACGTAAAAACCCATACAAGATAAGTAAATGATTTAAAATCAATTTATCCTTTATCAATTGTTAAGAAAACTAAATGAAGTTAAGGCAAACAACATATACTTGCTTTAAGCAAATTTTAGACAGCATGAAAGGCTTCCCGAGTTTGATGTTCTCGAGAAAATGGTTTGAGGATTTTTTATTTAACAGGAGAAATTTATTGAAGAAATTGTCAGGAATATAAAATTGGCGTGCCTGAGGTCAAAGGCTCATTTTTTTTATAAAACAGAAAAAATAAAACTAAATATAATTCTATTAACATTTTTTTTATTCGTCTTAAATATATATTTATATAATCATTCATTCATATTAAGTTAACATTTATTTACATTAATATGTATTTTTTTCTTTTCTTCTATTTATAGGTACTCTAAAATCAATTGAGGTCTACTCGATTGATTTCTTATTTATTATTATTTTATACAAGTAGTAATTGTTCAAAATAAAATTGCACATTTTAATTACATCTCATAATATGCAATTAACATGTACAACGCTGAGAAATTCAGAATTATATTAGAACGTGTCAAGAGTTTTTATTTTACGTATTTAAAAATTTCAAAATGATCAAAATCGGTTTGAAACTTTCAAGCATTAGGAACATAAGTCTTCACATTACTAATTCTATTTTAATAAGAAATAGTAATAGTTAGATGCTTATATATAATTCATAAAGTGAGTACATGTTTCCTGAGCCCATGGACACATGTTGCCACTTTTTTACAAGGGGTTATTTGATTATATCAATATATACAAATCTATTATATCCACTTTATCTAACATAACTCAATTTCTCTTTGTGCTACACGTAGAATAAATTACTACAAATACCAGAAAGTCTGTAGATGTAGAATTTTTTCCAAACGCAAAGATTTGAAACTTCGAAAGTATAATAACACATCAATTCTTAAAATTACATTTTAAATATTTTAATAAGCAAATTTTTGTTAATAGTAATTTTAAGAATGTAAATGAAAAGATTTCTTTTAAATACACATATGTTTCCAGTGACAGACAATATATCTATTTATAAAAATTCTAATTTTCTTTTTTTGGTTTGATTAAATTGCTTAAATTTGTGTAAGCAATTTTGCTTCTACCAATCGTCGTTTTTTTATACGTTTCATCATTCCAATATTCTGTGATATACTTTATAATTTATTATTATTAAAATTGGCAGTTATTAATTTATAAAAATTACTGCATCTAAATGCTCTCTTACATCCAATTGCTACCAATTTTTTTATGTCACTCTCATATAAGCCGATAAAATGAGACCACAATAGCCACAAATAAATAAAATAACGATTTAGTCTGAAATGATGTGTTTACAAAATTTTATTATATACATCGATTAATTACTAATAACAAAAAGTAGTAGTTCGGGATCTGGAAGTTCAATAATGTACGAGACAGAGGATGAGTGATGCGTATCAGTAGTGAAGTATCGTAGGGGTCAGTATTAGCTCCGATAATCTGGAATTGACCTAGTAGCTCTAGAAATCTGCACGGTATATAAAAAATTTAAGGTTTCGAGATAAACTATAAGGTTCATGTGCATCATAGACCTTGATAAGGTACAATATGACTAAAACAGCACGATATTGCAAACAACTAGTATTGATAACAGAGACCTGCGCTTCACATTTAATCTCTTCTGGGAATTCAGAGCGTTGGTCAAGCACTTCCAGAACCCATTTTCAGACAAATTATTGTACGTGACATCAAAACATTTTCTCTGAAGATACTTTCACCACCAACATTACTCGAAAATATTAATACAAATGAAGAAAGTAGTCAATTTTATTATTAATACTTATTAACCTTGTTCCAGTTCGACATATGATAATAATAATGTGATGATTTGAATCTGGTGGAAAGCGACGCATTTACAACGGGAAGTTCTTATTTTATTTTACTTGTTTTCCTAGGTTTATATACACGCAACACAATAAAAATATTGTGAAAATATTTAAATTAAGGTCTTATAATAATTGCTGCTAATAGAAGTAGAAAAATAATTTCTGCAGCTTTGGTATTAATAATATTTTAATCTATAATTCCAAAGCATAATTTAACAGTCTTTAGAATGTGTTCCAAGTGGTTAGTAAATACGTTTAAAAAATAAAGCAAAATATACGTCTATTTATATCAATCATTGACACATGAGATATGCCTCAAAAGATTTAGCACAACATTAGGTCCTCTAAAAGTATGCTATAAGTATTAAAAATCATAATGGATTTTGAAACAAATAATTGTTCATTCTTTGATTGTCAATAATGAAACTCATAAATATTTTAATGACTGCTACATTAAAATATCTTGCACCATAGACATAGCTATAGCATTCATAAATTTGTTGTATGGATGCCATATTTTAAAACACAAATATCTAGCGTGAACTGTTAATAGAGTACAAAGAAGGGTGGTATAAATCTACCAACTAGAAGAGAACAAATTAATACTCAAGGTAGATTAGCATGAAAAGCTAAACAGACTTCTAGTACCAATATAGAAATTGGAGCTTATTCAAAAGACATTAAACGTCAGTGTCTCTCCAAGATTATTGTCTTTCGTAAATTTCGGGACCTTCTTGATTATCAATCATTAATACTAATTATTATTATTATTATTAATGTTGCAGCATAAGCAACGAAGTTGATAAGAGCTGCAATTTTCGTATTATGTGTGCACGTTCACTATAATGAGTCTAGTCTGTTCTTGAACATATTTTTTGAGGTGGCGTTGACATCAAACGGCACAT
>WYDF02298401.1:0-15742 GCA_009867245.2 Adranes taylori
CTCTCCCTTAATGTTGCATTTGGGATCCTGTCTCTTAGTGATATACCTAACATGGACCTCTCCATTTTCCTCTGCGTAATACTTACTCTATTTGTAGTGTTCTTTGTGAGGGTAAGTGTTTCAGCCCCGTATGTAAACACAGGCAACACGCACTGATCGAATACTTTTCTTTTTACGCATATAATGAAGCAATTGTTCTTTCCTTTAGTGCCAAATATCTCTAATAGATCGCATTTGCTACTGCCTACCTCTATATTCTTTTAAAAAAAATTTAATTTATAATAATCCTTTTCTGTACGACTTTTGTTATTTAATGTTTCAAGTTTGTGTTCTAATATGTTCCGCTTTAAACTTGTAATAGAAGCCTTCGTAACGTTTTTATTTTCAATTACTTCATTATGTGTTGAAGTTCCTGGCTCTATAGAAATATTTGATGAAGTTGTTGGTTGTACTGCCTCTATATCATTGACGGTCAAAGTATTTAAGAATGGGTAGTTGAAAAATTTGGGTTTTTACCAAGAATGCTATCTATTTCATCATAAAAGAGAAATCTACTTGGTCTTCTCCCGCACTTATTATTATTAGTTTTGCATGCGGTGTATGATCTGATCAGGTTCCACTTAGCCTGGCAATTTTCAGACGTTTTCTATAACGTTAAATACGAAATTAATTGTAAAATCTTAAATAATTTACAAATACCTACAAATATTGTTTGTAATTGTAATTCTGCACTAGCAACCACCCACGCATTGCGTTGTTTTGTTGGATGATTTTAATTATCGAAATAGTTATCCATTAAAGATATTAGTGCTTTAGTCTCGTTCGTAGACCATTTTATTTGAACATTTAGTTCACTACTATAGGATTCTTCCATTGTTGATGATTCGGTCTCATATATTAAATTCTTGCCTTGAGACTCATTTGTGCTTTGAAGATAAGAATTCAACAAATGTTGAGCAAATATGATATCTAAAACGTTATTACATATTTCAATGTTAATTGTATCATAATTATTCTATAACCCTCACCATTCTGGGTTCTCTCATAATCCTCTTGACTTACTAATAATTCGTATGTCTCATTTTATTGTACTACTTGCAATGATACAGACATTTTGGAGTAAATAAATATAATAGTGTAACAGAAATTAATTAAACTTATAAAACGTAACCTATAAAAATGTTAAATTTGGTTATCCAAACAATGTGATCGCGAAGTGAACTTATACTACTCCACCTAATGTACTGGTGCTCGAAGGGTAGGTAAAAATTGACATGGGTAGATCAGTTAAATTTGACAGATTTCAAAACGCAAACATCTACTCCGGAGCTCCTCCAATAGCTAAAAAACACGACTTATATTAAACTTCTGTCACTTGGGTTTATCACAACAAATGTCAAATTTTACAAATGCTCATGCGTTAAACATCATATAACTAGTGTTACCATATCCCGAAATTAAAGCAGGAACCCTCGTATTATCACTTAATAAACCTTTGATTGATAATTTCTCAAATTATCCATCAATGGAAAATTTGTATAATTAAGGTAAATTATCACATTTTAGGTTCATTCAAGGGATAATATTCGCCCAGGTGGTACAACACCAGAGACCTTAAGTGAAGGCGTAAAGATTTTAAAAGGTGAGTATTGTGTGCGAGCAATCGACGAGCACAAAATGGACAGAGCGATTATATTTTGTCGTACGAAAGTGGATTGTGATAATCTGGAGCGTTTTTTCAAGAGTTTGGATCGAAATCGATATTCATGTGTTTGCTTACACGGTGACAGGTAACAAATCATTGTGATTATTAATAACAATTTTTAAGTAGGTAAATGGGAGTATTCGTTGTCCAGCTTTTGTCTGTCGTGTATCATTTCATTTAAGCATTCTTCAAAATCTATATAACCTGAATAAACTACTTTTTTCTGATTGAATGCGTCTAAAATGCTTTTTTTTGATATAAGAGCAAATTAGTTTCTACAGATTTCCCGGAAGTAAAACCGTGTTGATTCTCTAATTATGTTTTTAGTTAGCCAAATTAAATGTTTAGTGACTATTACATCCATTATCCTGGGTATCTGCGAACCTATCGAAACCCCTCTGTAATTTTCGACGTTTTGCCTGTCACCTGATTTAGAATAGGTATTATAAAACTTATTCCAAATATTCGGGAAAACACCTGTTGAGAGAGATTTATTGAATTAAGTCGCTATTGGTTTAGTGACGGTGCAAACACATTACTTTAAAAAGTAAGCTGATATTCCGTCAGGACCTACGCTACTATTTGAATCTAACTCTAATATTGCATTATGGATTTCCGATGAATTAATCTTAATATTAGAGAAGTTAATGCGTGTATCCGAGTTATTGACATTCGATGGCAAGCTGGTGTGGCAAGCAGTCCTGATATTGTTGATCGGATTGGTGTTTCATCATCTATTTGATACATATATTTGTTAAATGCGCAGAAGTTTTGTTCGGTGCATAGTTTTAGTATATTGTTTGTCTATTTTATTTATCTAAGAATTCTTTTTTCTGATTGCATTCAGAAAACCAAATGAAAGAAAAGCGAATTTGGAAACATTCAAGCAGGCCAAAGTTAAATTTTTAATTTGCACTGATGTCGCTGCAAGAGGTTTAGATATTACTGGTTTACCATTCAGTAAGTATTTCCTTATAACATTAGTCATAATTATAGTATATGAAATATTTTGCATATGTACTTAATTTTACTGAATTAAAAAACGTTAACGTGAATGAATTACGAACCTATCTTTGGTTTAATTAAGCTAAGAGTTTTTAAAATGACCAGTAGGGTAGTAAGAAACGATATAATGCCCGTAACATCCTGACTATCGATTAAGAATATCTTCGTTTTCAAATATAAAAACTGACGTAAAATCAGGGGAGCGTAACGCATGTAAACAACAGTTACAAATTTACGTACAACCGAAAAGTGCAAGGAAGCATTGCAAATTCATGCAGATAAATTAATACTCGCCGTACAACAGGAATACAGAAAAATATAATTTAGATGCCCAAAAATCTGCAAACACTGCAATAAGACATTCGCGTGCGGTTATATCTAATCATTTAGTGCAACTAATAGGAAACAAATGAAAATGGAGCAGAAAATATCGTAGATTTACAGTAACCATCTTCAACATATGGAAGCATTAACAAAACCAAAAACCAAACCTCTTACTATCAAAGATGTATTAATACATGAACCAAAAGATCAAACAGTTGATAAACAAACAATCATAAGTAACCAACCTAACCCCGGCACATCTGACTCGGTATGCAACACAAGATACTTTCAATATATGGGGAAAGAAAATATATCAAAAAATAATACAAACAATGAGAAAAATGATAATCTTAAAGAGGGAGAGTCGTAAAAGCATGATAAAAAGAGAAAGCATAATGGGTTCAACAAAAGCCACCAAGGAAATAAATTAGCGTGCGGTATATTAATAAAACGTACATGGTCACTTGTGAAAGGATTCAAACTGGGATTAAAATAAGATGAATTGAAAGAGTTCTTAAGACATAAATTTAACCGAAACGATTTTGTTTGCGAAAAGTTGGATAGTAGATACAAGAAGCCCACATGCAGTTCCTGTAAGGTAGGAGCATCAATGCAAGAACTTGGAAAACTACAAGATCCAAATATCTGGTAAGAAGGAATTTCAGTCAGTCGATATAATTTTTTTATCGAGAGACAGATTGCAAAATACAGAGAGAAAGATATGCCCAACAACAACCATCAATAAAAAGCCCTCAATGCAAAATAACAACCAAAGAAAATAATTATGAGCAAGCCGCAATGAAAAAACATAAAAGCATCAATTCCACAATGCTCAATCTATAAGGAATAAAATCTTACAAATTGAAACATTACTAAGAAAAGAATATCCTTTTGCACTCTGTATCGCAGAACATTGGTTTACGGAGGATTATGCTAAAATAATCAATGCACACAAATATGCAAAAACATTACACTTTTGTCGGCAAAATAAGCGAGTAGGAGGTGTTGCAACATTTTGTCAAGAAGACATACATACAAAACAGTTGCGGACAATAAACGAACTAGCCATTGAGGGTGTACTGGAATGCTGTGCAAACGAAGTACGAATAGATGGTAAAACAAAAATTATAACATGACTATACATACCACCATATTCTACAAAGTTTCAACTAGCACTGGATACCTTGGAAACTTTATTAAATATCGTAGTGGTATAGTAATGGTATAGAAGCTAGTAAATTGAATAATCTACTCTCGTTTGGTCTAAAATACGTAATATATCAACTAACACGAATTACAAATAACACTTCCAGAACTATAGATAATTTATATATTAAACTGGGCACAGAATACATATCGGCTAAAGTACTAAAGTTCTCAATATCTGATCACCATCCAATTAAGGTCACACTAGCTAACATATATAAGGTTAAAGAATATAATGAAAGGAGAATTTTCAATACAGCAAATCATCATACATTTTAAAGTTTATTAAGCCAATGCGACTGGAAAGACACCATAAAACAAACCGATGCAAATTCCTGCTCTGACACACTTTATGACGAATTTTTATCATGCTTTAACATAGCGTTTCCCATCACAAGAAAGCTAAAAAGCGAAAAAACCTGATAAAACATGGGCCACCAATGAAATAAAACTTTCACAAGAACATTTAAATAGTTTATGCTGACTAAGCAAAAATAGTGATAACCAACAGGTAAAGTAGCAATACACCGAACAAAAGGCACATCACAAAGTTTTAATGTAGACATCCAAACGACAATATAATGATGATTGCCTCCTTGATAATGAAGTCCTCCAACAAAATAAAAGAGATGTGGAAGATCATAAAACCCAATACAAAGAAATATGATACCATTTCACTAAAACTTGAAGAGAAAATATCTAAGAACCCGTTAAAGAACGCAACAGAATTTAATAACTTCTTCATGAAACAAATAGACGAGATGACTGAAAAATTCAAGGCATCAGTAGACAATATAACATAGCAGTAGTGTGACAGAGTATGTTATAACACCTATAACAGAAGCCGAATTGATAGAAATAGTTAACAGGTCTCTGCACAATCATCTAGCGGATGCGATGGTATACCGGCCAATACAATATGAAAATATATATGCTGGATTGTAGAACCATTGTGTTATGCAATCAACAGATCGCTAATACAGGAGGGAGTATTACCAGAGAAATTAAAAACATCCAAAACACTACCAATATTTAAAAAAGGAGATCCGCAACTAATGGAAGACCACAGACCTGTAACAGTGGAATCAGGATTTGAAAAATTCCCAGGAATTTATTTTCGCCAAAAAATTGTTATATTTCTTACATAAAAGAGGCTTGGCATCGGATACACAACACGGATTCATTAAGAAGTAAAAATACGGGCATGGCAATATTTGCTTTCTTAATAAGCATATACACAAATGTTGACAAGAAAAATCAAATCATAGGATGTTTTTACGATATGTAAACGGCGTTTGACTGTGTACAGCAATTAAAAGCAATGGAGAGATTTGGAATTCGTGGAATCGCAAATAAATTGATTATATAGTTCCTAAGCAATAGAGAGCAACAAGTATGCTGAAATTATACATAAGGTGAAGGAATTTATTCCCACATAATGTCTTCCCTACGAGAAATCAATACAGGATAGTGCAAGGGAGTACTGTGGGACCTCTCAATTTTAGCAAAATACCACATTGTATGAAAATAGTCCGTACTTCCAAGCCGCAAAGATATATAACAATATTTCGAAAGAGATCAAAATGGAAACAAAACAATATATCTTTCAAAAGAAACTCAAGGAATCGCTTGTAGACAAATGTCTATATATTATCAGACAAATAACAAACTGACAATTATTATGCAAATTGAACATATACTATGATGTAATATAATACGTAATGTATTTGATATGTAGAATGTAAGTTTATTACGGAAAATATACACTATTATTATATAAGTAATACTACTCAAATCTACAATATAAAAATAATACACCTTCATACTTGTTAAACTATTTTCAGTGATCAATGTAACTCTACCTGACGAGAAATCAAATTACGTTCATCGTATTGGACGTGTGGGTCGTGCGGAACGTATGGGTTTAGCCATAAGTTTAGTGAGTAAGGTACCTGAAAAAGTTTGGTATCATGGCGAATGGTGTTCTTCACGTGGTAGAAACTGTTGGAATACAAATCTCGTTGACGTCAAAGGTTGCTGTATGTGGTACAACGAACCACAAGTAATTAATTTAATCATTTTTATTGGCTTTAAAAATCCCGTAACACTTTTTTTATATCATTAATTTAAATTTTAATTTGTTCCCGAAACAGTATATCGGCGATATCGAGGAACACCTTAACGTAACGATTCAACAAGTTGAATCCGATATGAAAGTACCATCCGATGAATTTGATGGCAAAGTGATTTACGGACAGAAACGACAGAATCTCGGCTCGAATTATCAGAATCATACTGAACAAATGGCGCCGGTTGTACGTGACTTATCGAAACTTGAAAGTCGTGCTCAATCTCTCTATCTCGCCCGATATTTGAACACGAAACGTATTAGTGGCAAAGCATAATTTTATAAAATGTATGAAATACAGTATGTTTTATGTTAAATGTTTACAGAAATAAGACGACTTCAAAGGATTATGCAATTTTATTCGGAATTGCAAAAAAACTTTGAAGCAGGTTGTGGGGTATCTCCTTTTCATTTATATTGAAAATACTAAAATTATTTTTTTATATTTATGTAATAATGTGACTTAAAAATTACTTTCCGAATGTTATTAATTATAAGTAATTAAATGTGGCAAAATGAAAATAATTTTTTTCGGGGTTTTTATTGTGAGCACTTTTGATTTTACCTTTCTAGAGATAGATATCGTTTCCAAATAATATGTCAGAACTGAATTCTACATATTGCGGGCCATTTTCAACGCATTTGCTATAAAGTGCAGAATTTCAGTCATTATAATTTTTCGACCTAAGAACGTTCCTTTTATTACAAGTTAGAATACTACAAAATAATTAAAAACACAGATTAGCAATGTCAAATTCGAAATGTCCCCCAATACACGCTTTATTTATCGCTAAATTTTATTCGATTCTTCAGTTCTTGGGCAGATAAATGGTATATGAAAGATGAAATTTAGAAGTATCCCATTTACGCTAAAAGAATTAGGTAGTAAAATAGGTAGATGGCCAAAATAGTAGGGACAGGACACACATTTTTGTATTTTCTAGTTTAACAAATTTTTTTGAGCAAATAATTGGTTATCGGTCTCAGGTAATTTTTATTTATAAAAGTGTATTATTGAGATCATACAAACAAGTTACGTAGGCGAAACTATTTATTTTTTCGTAAGTACTATGTGCATTAATAAAAATGTAATAAAGTTAATTTTAGTACGTAGTGTTGCAGCCCTATGCTGCAATTAGAGCTTCTGTGCGTTGGGGCATGCCACTTATACAGAGTTTTGCATTTTGTTGTACAGTGTAGTGGTGCAATTCTCTGATGATAGTTTCAACCACCTGGTGCTTAGTGGTAATCATTTCCTTGGAGAATGCCTGTTTGGTGAGCTCCCACATATTCTCTATGGGATTCAATCAGGTGAGTTCCCCGGCTAGGGTAAAATGGTAATGTTTTTTCGGCCAGGAATGCAGTAACACTCCTGGCTTTCCGTGCCTAAATATGTACTCTTCATCACCACGGAACCATTCTTCCGAGCTGAGGCAGTAGCCGAGTTTTTAGTACATAGTCCCTTGGGATGTTTAACCCGTTCCACAAAGCAGGAACGGAATTGGATGGAATTGCTCCCCAGTGCGTCGTTGGACGAATGAAGGTTTGTCAACCAAAATGTGAAATGTTAATTCATCGCAGAATCATACGAAAAAATCGTTATTAACGAACTACACTTTGAAAAAGTTGTATTTACTCGACTCCACTCTGCAACAGTCATTTTCCGGTGTTGTCTGGTCCATTGCAGTCGCTTCTTCTTCATAGACTCGGTGAGGCGTGGTTTTTCCATTGCCGACGACCGATCAGGTTCTCTTCGGCTAACCGCCTCCGGACTGTCCTTTGGAAACTTCAATTCCCTCACCGTTTATTATTGTAGTCAGATAGGCCGCACCCTTTTTACGATTTTCGAGGCAGATATTTCTGATTTTACGATCGGTAAGGGGAGGTCCTTTTTCTGTCACAGTTTCCTATACGGCCAGATTCCAGAAACTTACTGCGATCCATTTTTATTTTAAGTCTGTTAAAATCATGCTTACCTGCAACGTGTGAAGTAATGTTTGTATTTCTCTACATTTTCTTTGGGACGGGCCTGAAGTCTTGCCCATAGTACATAAAACAGTTTTGAAGTTATCACTGCATACTTTGACTAAATTGAAATTTGGCAAAAGAAATTCAATAAGAAACAACATTTACGTTTTGATAAGTAAAAGTTTTGAAAATATTCTATATAAGTTTTGAAAATATTCTATATAACCTCACCTCACTACAACAGCTGTTTTAACAAACTACAGCCAAATGAAATGTAACCTCACTTATTTGTTAAATAACACTGACTACTAACTGTTTCCACTTACCAAAAACAGTACTAATGATACCAGCAGCAATTCTAAATAAAACAACATTATGGAAGCTAATTTGTTTGCTAACAAAAAGAATTTAGAAAAAAAGAACCTAGAAAATTCATAAATATGAGTAGTCCCTAATAAGTTGAATAAGTAAGTTTGAAGTTGACAAATTAAAATTTAGCTGTACTAATAAAAAATTTATTGCCAATGTAGTAAGTTAAAATCGTTTTAAAATATAATAAAACTATAAAAAGCTAAGAATGTAAAAATTCAACAACAATAAAATATTCTATTATATTATATAAAAATTTTATAATAATAAAAATACAGTTATCGATCTGGGTAGTGTTCGATTAAATTTTTAAACATTGTATAATTTAAATAAAGAACAAAACAACTAAATAAGTTCAATGAAACAACTGATTGAAAATAAAAATAGGCAAAGAATAGTCTTTAAATATTTATCCTTTCGAAGATCTTTTATAATAAAAAAAGTAAAATAAACTTATTTTAAATTTACTTGCGTCTTTAATCCTGTGTATTGATAAATTGAACATATAATTTTTGTTTGAATTACTTCGAAATGCTTCCAGACAAAGATGGTCTCCAGTGGGACATAGGGAGGGGTATAAAGCCTCCCAGCATCCGCAAATTGGATTTTACGAAAGTGTTTTGTAATACGCTAACTAATTAAGTAAGGCCCCAGCTCCACAGTCAAATCCTATATAAGCCAACCCCCGAAATTAAAGGACACCCTAAGAACAATTGGAAAAAGAATTTCTAGCAACCTATAAATACGGCCTGCCGTAATGACCTATATGATTTGGCACAGCAACATCAAACAAAATGAAGGTACTAAAACCGATAACCAGAAAGGAAACTGTCAGAAATCGAAAGCAAGTAAAGAAATCAGAAAAGAATATCCTACAGAAAATACAGCATGATCCGCGCGAAGAGAAAATTTTGGGTTGATTAGACAGGATGAGACAACAGAGTGGCGACAATCGTAAAAAATAGGGATCAACATACAAGAAATCCTCCTTTGTAAAGAAGCACTTTCGTAAAGATTATCAAATATGGCGCTTGTATACCTTAAGGCTCGTTGATTGATTGACAAGCAAGGCAAATCAGAACTTCTATAGCGTGTATATGATTTGGTATAAAAATCTAACATTTTATTCCAAAGTATTTGTTGAAAACGTGATTTTTTAAATTTATTTGCGCATCTTTATTAAAATATAAAGAAGCTAGAAAATTATTCTCAAAAATGATTTTGTAACCAGCTGTTTTTTGCAACTACATATTTCATGAAATGGCAGCCAATTCTATCAACAGTTCAAATACCTGATAATCAATTATAACAACTGAGTACTCGCTTAGCCAAAAAATAATAAACAAACATATTAAATTCAATATGATTTAACTCAGCATCAGTTACAGTAATGTTTGAAAATCTATCAAGACTTCTATAAATATTAAATATAAAACGAATCTATTGAAACCGCTTTTCCCCCCTTTTAAAAACTTATTCCTCAACAAAGAAAAGGAAGCATCTTTTCACTTATCCAATTCTGGAACTTTATCCCAATCCCCATCACTACTAGCACCACTACTGCTACTTGGCGTGTGATGCATATTTATACTTTTATCATCATCGGTTTTATTTATAACGGATTTTTCATTGTCAGCCACTTGGAATTCTTCAAATAAACTTTTTTCCGCAGAATTTTTTAACTTTCTAGTCGATTTTTTCTCGTTGGGATCTACAGATTTATCGGTGTTTTCTTGTTTTACTGAATTATTAGTATTGGGTTTCTCCTTTTCTTTCGTTTCATTTTCATACTGTTCTAGTAGTGTGGTTTGCTCCTCTTCTGTAAGTTCTATGTCGTTGGCAAAATCTTCTAGAAAGGAAAAAGGTAAATTAAATTGTAGTTTTTCGTGTTAATAAAGAATTAACCTTTTTCCCACTGTACATTTTCTTCAATAAATTCCTTTTCTTTGACTTCTCTCCGTTCGAAAGCTTCTTGTCTGGCCATATCATCTTCCAAAAGCGCCCTCTTGAAGAGATATCTATAAGAATATATAGGTACATAAACCTGTCGTTATTCTCATTTAATTCTGTAATTTACCTTTTCCAAAACAATCCATGTTCAACTTTCAAAGGAACTAGTTTAGTATACTGATTTTTTAATGTTAGTGACGAAGAAATATGTTTGGTTAATCGATCGTCGGTCATTTGATCCTCGATAATTTCCAACCAACAATCGTACTGTTGTTTCAATGATTTATCTGGATCTTTTAAAAAGGTATCTTCATTTTTCTGCATGTCATATATGACTTTCTACATTTGAAAAATATATATAAATTCATATGTTTTAATATTATATAATTTTATTTATATTATAATTTTATATTAATATTATATAATTTAATAAATCTATGATGGAAAAAATAATGTCGTATCACTTTGCTAATATCTCAACTCTAGATCAAATACAGAATGGAAGTATTTAATTCCTAATTTATCTATCTCTAAAGTAGTGATTTTTAACCGGTGATATTCCGCGGCACTCTAGTGTTCAGTGAGCTTAGACAAAGTTCCCGCCACCGATTTTCCTTGAGCGTGAAGATATGTACGCACTATTGAATTTCATAGTGTTCCGCGATTTGTAAGTGTTCCGTGATTCTGAAAAGGTCAAGAACCACCTCTAGTTTCAAATTTTTATGTTAGGATTTTGATTTTCTTATGAAAAATACAATTTCTATGTTAATACGTATATATGGATACAAAATGTGTAAGGAAGTTACATAGTAAAGATGTTAAGTAATTTTATAAAATTTGTTACATACCTGTAATTTGGTTAAAGTTATTGTTTCTTGTCCCTCCACAATCATTATAGCTTCCGTATCAGAATCATCAGGAGTAGGTGATAGGGCTTCATTCATTTGTCCCCAAAATGAACTTATACTTTTCTTCATACTATTAGCCGTTGAATTTGGTTCATCCAACTAAAATACATGCAACATTAAGTCTTCACATTAAATAGTTATAAAAATTAAACCTTTAAACTTTTGCCTAATGTACTACTTGTATTTGACATTAAATATGAAGCTTCATTTTTAACAGCACTTCCAAATTCGCCGAGATCTTTCTTTACAAATTCGAATACTACGGAACTCTACAAAATATTTATAATAATTCTGTTAGTTCTAACAATTAAGAATATAATGTACCTTGTTCTTTGCAGCATTAATCCATGACCCAAACCAATTAGAAGATCCCCTGTTTAAAAATCAGAATTAGATAAATTAAATAATAGGTTAAACAACTTCTAACTTACTGTTCATCCATGTTTAACAATTAATTTAAGTTGTGTAGCTTCGAATGGATAACACTAGAATTTAGTGAAGTGACGAATTCAATACAATTATCGGGAATATTTATAGCGTTTGAGTCACTTGCATTTTTTTGTTGAAGACATATTGTTGAAGCATATGCCATACATTGTTATTAATTTATTGTAACACAATACAATAAAAACATTGTATTAAACTCTAAAATATTTGACATAAGTCATCTCCTTTTACTATCATAAATAGTTCAATGCAGAACGCTACATTGCCTAGTTAGTTTGTTTTAAGTAAACGTGAAACAAATATGGTACATTATTGGTTGCTTGCAAAATATTTATTTGTTTAAATAATTTGATACTATAATTTTAATTATATTGAAAAAATGTAATTGTTATAATAACTCATATTTTTATAACTTAATAGTAGCTCACATTTAATATTAATTTCAATAGTTTGTTTATTACTTTGTTCCTTTTTATCTTTCATATAACTTACGAAGTACGTATAGGTATGAGAAATATAGGATTCATGTTTTCAATTTTTTTATATTAATATTGACATACTGATAATGTTAATTTTGACAATGTAGTATCATAGCTAAATGCTAAATAAATGTTTCTTTACTTTTATTTCACTTTAGTACGTAATTCGTAATTCGAATAGGGGGTCATAAGGAACAATTAATCGCAATAAAATTTTTCAAGAAAATATTTTCTTGGTGAAAGATTTAAAAGAAAGTCGTATTTTTTCGGTGTCTGTGCGTAGGTATGTATCAAGAATAGCTCGTTCCCTATGGGACCGATTGGGATGACATTTGGTAGCAGTATTGTTCCACAAAAGCGATCTTTTTTTATAAATTCAATATGGCCAATTTCTTCACAAAAAATTGAGCTTTTAAATTAGGAGGCTGAAATTATGGACATTTAGAGCACTTTCTATTCTGCGTCGAATAGAAAAAGTCCGATGTCTCAGTCTTGTATAGAATTGGATGTTGTCTCGCTCAAAGTTTCAACATATTTTTCAATACATCTTAAATACTATAAAAGATAGGATATTCGAATAAACTTTATTTTATAGGCCACCTAAATCTGCTTCGATTTTATTTGAAACAGTTTTTTCTAGAAGCACAATTTAACATATATAGTGTTCTTTTTTAAATTTTGCTGATCAATTTCTCGAAAACTTATCCGCTAATTTTTTTAAATTTCTTGTATCGAAGGCTTTTCAATATTTAAGGGATAGAGCCAGTTTAAAAAATCGCACACGTAATCTTGGGAGTAATTTGACATTGAAAAATTCTTCTTCTGCTCTAAATATCTCGGTTCCTATGAAAGTTGAGAAAATGAAACTTGAAGGGCATATAAAGGTCTAAGGGACCTCAATTTTACCGAAGTGAGGAAATCAATATACTGAATCCATTTTGATCAATACAATAATTTTCAGAATTTTTTTTAGTAACACCCTGTATACTTTTATATATTTTGATAGCCCTTGAGATTATATTTAAAATGATACAACCCATGATGGGTGTAACTCTAACAGTACCAAATATATGGTCCTTAATATCTTAAAACTTCTAAACTTGTTGCCATGGCAACCGAAATACAACAATCATAATATATGCATGTAAGGTCTAAATAATAGCACATATATGCAAAGTTACAGGAAAATTTTTTTACGTTGTATGAGACCTATTTACTATAAGACATAAGACTTATAGGTAGTTTTGCAACTGAATAAATGTTATTATTAGTGGCGGATTCACATTATAATTTTGGGCGGGGTTCAAAATGATCATTTTATTCAGAAATTCAGTTTCAAAACTAGAAGACTGAAATTTCGTTCACATATAGGATCTTGTATTATGCGTCAAATGAAATTAGTACCATGTCTGAAACTGATGTAGAACGCGACGTTGCCACGCTTAAAATTGTACAATCTTTTCGATATATCTCAGGAATTGTAAAATATAGGATACTTGAATCAACTTTATTGTATAGGCTACCAAAAGCTCGTTCAATTTTATTTGAATCATTTTTTTATAAATCTATAATTTAACATATTTACAGAGTGTTTTTTGTTTTGTTGACTTTGAAATGCATTTTTTCGAAAACGGCTATTGTTAAATATCTGTGTTCCTATGTAAGTTAGAAACACTAACCTTGGGGAAGATGTGTTAAAGCCTGGGATCTCAATTTTGTGCAAAACGGACACGGGAAAAAAGTGACTCAAAAGCGGTAGCTGGGAAAAGTAAGTCAAAAACGGCAGCAAGCCGCGCCAAAGTGCACACCGAAGCTGTTCGGGCCGTAGGCAAATATGGAGACCAGGAAATTAATCGGTTGTCGAATTCGTGCACAGACAAATTCATAAGGCCAAGGCAGTCTGACGTGCTTTGCTTTTTTAGAAATTAGCCGAAAAAAGAGTCAAGAGCGGTCGTATGCCATGACAAATCGGACAGTGGAACTGTCCGCGTCGTAGGAAATACTGGGAAAGAGTGAGTCAAGAGCGGCCGTGGGCTCTTGTCAATGGGGACCGGAGGATTCATGGGTAGGCAATTCATAGGGTAGACTAATGTTGTTTACTTTACGCTAAACAAATATTGTGCTAGTTGAATTTAATAGACGAGGTATAAGGTGACAGTCAAAATTAAAAGGTTCAACTTTAGTTTTATGCAAGATATAACAAAACGTAGGACTTCCAGCATATGAAAGATGGGGTGGCGATAACGTCCACGAATTTGTAATGTGACATTTTAGACACACAAAGTCCAGAACATGTAAGGCCTTCTGTCTGCGCTGTTATAATTAATAAATAAAAAATATAAATAAATAACAATTCAAGATAGATTTTTTAAATTAAATATGTATATTTTACATTTTTATATATTTACTTATTTAATCGAAAATTTCGCTTTAAATAAGTATAATTAATTTATGTTAGCTGCTCTAACAAGATTTTCTAAAATGATTTTATATAATAAAGAAGTTATTTTTAAACAAATTGTTGTAATTTAACTTTTGAAATTAGTGTTTATGTCTAAAAAATCTCTATTTCATAATAATAAAATGTTTGACTAATTCCTGATGACAGATATTAGCTGATTGAGAAATGCTAAATTTCGTATTCCTTTTTACCAAGTAAAATAAATAAAAGAGTGCTGCAAACAACATAATAAAGGAAAATACATACTGTAATATTTAAATTTTGTGAACAAAATAAATGTATTACTATAACATAAAATATTACAAGAGTAGAAATATTCAAATTAGAAAATTAGTAGTTGAAAACTTTAACTTGGATTTAAACAGAATCAATGCATATATAGATATTACGAAAACTTCTTTTAGTACTCACAATTATACGACAGAAACTGAACTAAAATAATTACATACTAGATTTTATCTAGTAGCATGTCTGAAGAAATTGCAGAAAGAAATTGTAAAAACAGAGTGTAGTTCACAAAATAGTTAGGTTAAAAAATAAAGACCATCAGGAAGGTACTTAGTTCATCTAAGTACCAGACTGTAGAAATGACTGTAGAAATGAGCTATTTTGTAAAAGAAATATATTTATACATAAAATAATTACGTCCATATTCAAATTCTAGTTTTGAGTTTTCACATAATTTATGAAGTAAGTAATTGAGTTTCATCAGTAGACTATCCATAACAAGTTTTACATAAATGTTCGTATACAACGAACTTTCTTAAAATGTGATTATATAATTCTTCAGAG
>WYDF02298412.1:0-15742 GCA_009867245.2 Adranes taylori
TGATTTCGGAGATTACAGTGACTTCTTCCAGTCGTGGTTGCTGCCTGGGTTGCCTGGTTGCTCACATCCTCAGGCCCGGTCGCAGATTTCACACTAACCGACCCGGAATCGATTAAGTGCCGGTTGCTAGTCGGATCGCAGAGCGTAGCAGAGATAAGTATATAAGTTCGAGTTAAACTTACTTTTTTATAAATACTGGTATCAATAGGAAATTAAAATGAAATGATGAAATCTATAAATATCCTTATCCCCATTCTCCTTTGCGTCTTTTCTTTTTGATTTTCATTTTTAACGAGTTATAAATTATCAAACAGAAAGGATTAAAGAAAATAAACTTTACAGTAAAATAAACAACTTAGTTGCTCTGACTAATAGTTGGAAGTTAGTAACAACCTCTGCTAGACCGTGATGTTACGACACCGGAGAGTGAAAGAACGCCAGTCTGAAGGAACGTGAATAGTAAATACCATTGCGGAACACCTTTCCAAAACATAAGTAATATTAGTTAAACCAACGTTAACAAGTGAAAAATGTTTAAAAAAATGCTTAATAAATATGAACTAGGATCATAGCTCGTGTTGGACAAACAATTGCACGTGATTAAACTACAAAACTGTTTTTATTTTTATCCTCTCTAACTACTTTTTAACATGAACCATATTATACCGAGTTTATGAGATTATAGTATATCCTACGCAGAGGGATTTATTCCAGAACAATTTCAAAGGGCAACCAAAATAAGAAATCAATTTATGGTTTATTTTAAACAGCAATAATAACAAAATTTTAGTTAAATTTGAACATACACGAAATTCATATATGATTTTAATCTACTATTCTATATGTCTTTGAATATTTACATTTAAAAATAAATAATTAAACATAAAAAGAAATATATATCGCCTGGTAAATTTACTGACTTTCCAATATCTGCCCATAGCTTTATTGTAACTTCAGTGTTTTTAAAATAGCAATGTAAAACATGTCCTACTCTAAATTTCAGAAATTAAAATTTCAAACTCAGAGTCACTTAATTTTCGTTTATCTGCCAACGTAGACAGCTTCAATCTAACTAAGTAATCTATGAACGACATAAAAGGACGCTCAGTGGTGAATAAAAATTAATGTTCAGAAGCTGCGATGAGCGGCATACATCAAGAAATAAGCGATGAGGCTTTGATTCTCTTATCTATCGTAGCCTACATGGGCTATTAAGCTGCGCAAGGTTAAAAAAGCGCGCCTTAAGATTGGGGATAAGATTACTCGTTTTAGATTTTCTGTTGCGTTTAAGATGGCCACCAGAACACTTCTGTGAACATGTCGTGTTCACTGACGAGTCGAGGTACACTCTCTATGGCCCGGGTGGGTATATGTCAACTATGTCGGTTTCCAGGCTCTATGCTTAAAACCTGGCAGGTTCAGTATTTCTTTGGAGAACTGAATGAGTTTTAAATTAAAATATTAGGAGCCAAATATATATGCGGCTCTTCAAAGAATTTTAAATTCCTAATTAACTCAAGCCAGGCTAAAGATAACCAATCCTCATTTGATCACATGACCCATCTCTTAACAACCTGAATGACGTTATTTTCAATGTTGATGACTTAATTATCTGTAATATTCGACATGATTTATGACCATCGGTTCATCTCCAAGCCGATTTTTTGAAACGCATCATTTATCTGCAAGAACTATGTTTCTAGTTATTTTAGATTTCTTGCTATGAGTATAATATCTGTGAAACGCAGACGATTCAGCAAACTTCTATTTATGTCGATTTCCATCTCGCTCCAAATCAGATTTTGAAAATACCTTCTAAAACGGATGTGAATAAATTTGGCGAGATTGTATCAGGTTGTCCAACTATTCTTTCAATTTTGGATTTGTTGGTTGTTTCATGTAATTGGATACAAGGCGTTGCATTTTCATAGATGTATTATTTTTTTTACATTTAGAGCCAGTCCACTCTGTATTTATTTAAACAGCTAATGGCGACGAAGGTTTTTGCATAGTTTAGAAAGGCCAAGACTATTTCAATCTTACATTAATTGCATTTCTCTATCAAACTCCTCACCACATGCAAATAATCATTTATGCCATAACCAAATCAAAAGTCAGCTTACTGCACCGGCTATCAAAAATTTATATTTTGGAAACCGTTTTGTAATCACCGATATATACAGCATGTGCACATGTGTGAATAGGCCTTTCCATGATTTTGCTATTTTTCCTTCCCTAGATTTTTGTTGAATAAAGGTATTATTGCAACGACTAGATTGTCACCACTTTTTTTATTGGCTTCAATTCGTACATCATCTTCACCAGAAGCTTTCATCTTTTTCATCTCGTCTAATACATCTTTTGCTTCTACGACGGTTATATCTGGTAGATCTCCTGATTTTACATTCATTATTACTGGTCTCGATTGTTGATTTCCTTCAGATGGTTTCGACCAAACTGTTGTGAACAAAATTCTCTTGCATATTTATTCTCTTGCGGTCCGATTGTATCACTCCTGCCTTAATATTAGTTTCTTGGTACATGTCAGGTTTCTTCTTAATACGGTCATGTTTCTCTTAAATTAAATATGGACTTCTTTTGAACATTATAATTACAAAGAACAGTTCTCATGAATCGACAATACTGGAGTTCAAATCGTTAACGAGTTTTCATGCAACTTAAATTTCCATTTAGGTTCTTAATGAACTCGTCCTTCGTTGTTTTAGTCGATCGAAGTATTTTATTTACCATTTTTGCTCTGTGAAAATTTGCATTTAGAACAACTTCATGTTCTTTTTAAGTAAGCAGGTGTTCATTCGAAAATTGTAATGAAAATATATTTTAATAATTATATGTAAAAATTGAGGCAAGGTGGACACGTGTTTCTAGCATATAGCTGTTATCAACACCTTATCTTATTCCAAATATAGGCGTAAGGTCTCATTGCATCGGACTATGAATCCGACACTTAACCATTACGTTATGAATGCCAGTACAATTATTTCTAATTTAAACATTGATTGTATGTAAGTTTGCAAACATTAAGATGTTATATTTCTGAATTACTCGCTGTATACAGATATGGTATAATATATTGCATCAGGTATGTGTTATGTATTTGGACGAATTATGTTCATGTTCACTTTAAAGTTTTTACATACTTTTTAAAGTTTTGTGTATATTGTGTATGACATTAAATTTATATTATACTCAATTTATCAAACTTTGTACTAATATTTAAATCGTACTATTGGAATTAGGCAGAATTGCGATGAAAAGATATAATTCCTGATTATATTATAGAAGTTTCAAAAGAAATCGCGATCGATCCACACGTATACGTGTTGACACAACGATGTTCCATCTTAATGGAATTCGTCTCACGTTCGACCTCGCAAACGCGATGTGTGCGAACGCTATCCAACAAACGTACTGCTACACGTAACACGTAGCAGTCGCGCACCGTTTTCTGTAGTTTCCGTAGTTGTTTGTTCGGGCAGAAAATTGCCAAACTTTAATTGGTTATAGAAACCCCCGTTGAAGATCCGCTCTGAACATTCATATAGAATTCGAAAGCTAGACTGGTGCCGTAGATGCCATAAAAACTTTATCCAAACTGTTCTTATTACGCGATCAGCAAATACGAATTTTCCAATACGAATAACTTTTTGCACATTTATATAAGAAACACTATTTGATAGTGTTGATCATTGAATTATATGTAATACTTTATAACATAGTTTATATAATTATTTTGTGGCTTATTAGAGTAGAATAATTCTTTACAATAGGTTGCGACTTTTATCTTAAGTTTATAAAAATCTAACATTTATTATATTGCACCAGCCTATAATCAGAAGTTTTGAAACTCAACTTTAAGCTGAAGAAAGGTAGAGTGAAGAGCACTAATATTACGACAGTTCAAATTACATTCAAAGATAATATGATTCAAGTAACCAAATTATCCGCAAAGACAAAAGAGATCATCGTTGACTCCAATACGGAAAAGATCGCAAAACAACTTTGACCCAATCTAAGACGAAAAATAACAGAAATAATGTTTATAGAAGACATATATTTGAAATTGAATCTTAGGATTAATATTGAAATAATTTCTACCAGCTGAACAATTTAGATCCAATCATTACGCTTGCCAAGATGCGTATAAATTCTTTGTGGGAAGTGGAAATACCACAGATTGGTGAAATTTAACTGAAACCGGAGATAAATTATGAGCTCCTCTTGTGAAGGCATCCGCCATATCATCCTTAGAATACGGGAATGACCCGGAATCCAGCAAATTTGAATATAAATATCATTATTCCAAGCCTATGCAACCATTTCTTGAATTGAGTTCAATAAGAATTATTTTTCATCCCAATACTGTATAGTCTGCCTAAACCGCTCAGTGAATCACTGTAAATATCTGAGACCGTATATAATTATTAATTCCAAGCATTTCATGATAGCAATAGTCTCCACGTAATAAAGAGAACAGACTTTTGGAAGCTTTATAAAGTGACCTAATATTTAGACAAAATATCCGTAATGCATAAGATTGAGACTCTACATTAACTGAACCATCAGATTAAAATTTCATATGATTAGGATACTTTAACTTTGTAAACTCACCAAAGGAAGAACGTTATGATATGTTAGAAAAGTCTACAATCGTAATAAGCCAAAATTAGTCTTAGGATCCATATATATATATATATATATATATATATATATATATATATAACTGAGCAGTAGTGCAACCTAGTCCAAATGCTTTATAGAAAAGTCCAAGAATTTTAATTTCCGAATAAGTGGAGGGTTATGTCCAAGAATATTTAATCCCAAAGTACAACTATTGTACAACTATAAACCCAAAAACTTTTCCAAATTACTTCTGGGAATTAAAAGGTTCCTTACCACTGACATGTCTTTGCCGTTACAATGAAAAAATAAGATCATCTACGTACATAAGTAGTTTAGAAGTAGCTAAAAGTTTTGGAAGATAACTAATGTATAAATTTGAGAGGCTTCGACTCAGAACTGAGCCTTGGTGAAGTTCAATCCATGAATACCGGAACTAGTTAGGATCATGCGACAAATATTTTTTTGAAAAGGGACAAGATTTTAAATATGGTTAATTAACCGCGATGAAAGATTAAAGTTATCTAAAATAGAACATAATATATTAGGAATAACTCAATCACAGGCCTTATTTAAGTCCAGGAAACGAAAGACTTGTCTATATCACTATACACATGAAGAATATAATCGGAGTTTTGAAACTCTTACCAAAACTGACAAGGCGGAAGAACATTGTTGACTTCCTTACATTAATCTAACCTGATTTTAAGAAGATGTTCCAAGATTTTCTTAGGCATGAAAATAGAGCAATGAGTCTGTAACTAGCATAAATATGAGCAACCATCCAGGGTTTTAAGAGGGGGAAGATTTTAAAACTTCCAAGAATTGGGGATAATGATTGTTTTGAGGAATTCATTAAAGAAGGACAATAATTTTGTAGAAGACAAACATTATTGTTGAAGATGAAATATCTTTCCAAATCAGTGGCAGAGTCTTTCATTGATTTCGCTAGACTCATTAGTTCATTCGATTTAAAAGTTCAGTTCACAGATAAAGTAAGTCTGTATCATTTATTTGAGGAGGAAAGAACTGATTTACAAAAGGTGAGGCTAAGGAATCCATGAAAGACTCCTTACATAATTCTCACAGCAAGTATCAAATTAAAATATCGTACTTTAGCCCACACTTTAGAGTGAATCCAGTATTACGAGAGAGTGATTCACAGTATTTTATAAAAATGTTCCTCTCCTTTGCTAATATGGTTTTGCGAACCAAACCTGCAAGTTGTTTGTAATTCAGATACGGATGATCAGTTTTTTTTTCTTAAAATTTCTATAAAACTTTCTCATCTTTACAACAATTCAAAACATTCAGAATCCCAGCAAGGACATAGCAATTTCAGGTATAACATGATGTTATAGGAATAAAACTACCTGAAGCCTCTGACATAACTTCAATTAAAGAATCATAGTTGAACATTACCTAATCCAGAGAATGAAATAAACTTCGAATCTTGATTCCATTCTGCTTTTTTAAAATTCATAGTAGGAGTCTTTTGAATATGTCCTTCTGAAGTATATATCAATATTGGGCGAGTAAATTTATCCGATCACCTGTCCACCATCATATACTAGAAGATCCCGACTTATTTCGAACATATCAACAGAATCGCGAATACAGAAAAACCATGATGCAGAAGAGAAAACCAGAGGGTGTGAAAGCCCGAAATTATTAGCTGCATTTATTTATTAGGTACAGAATTTATGGCAATGTTAAATTTACTTTGTACATTCTTCAGGTTAATATTAAAATGTCTTATATTTCAAACACTCAGCAGATAATACATTTTGGGAACACAGAGTATTTTAAATAAAAGTGTGTTGAACATTAATCGTTGTCTAACCTAATGCATGATAGTATAAATGCAGTAGTCTATTAACTATTTGAATTCATTATTTCGACCAGAATTCATTATTTCGGAAAATTTCACGGCTGGCGTTTGTACTTCGATAATTGCAGGTAATTATGAAAGAAAGCGTTGAACTAACAAAGACGGTGGTCTTAATCAAAGAAATTACCGAACTGTATATGGCTTAATAAGCGACGTCGTCCTCTGCTGTTGTATTAATTAGAAGTGATTCGGTATTTATATGTCGATTGAGATATGTTCGTACATGTATTTAACATGTTAACGATTAATATCTGTAATTAATATCTGGCTCTAAGAATGACTGTTTGTAAATGACTCACATTCCTACAACTATATTAACCATCTGTTCTAGATAATAGAAAAATAATTTAAGACATATGAGGGATCTAATAAAAGTTCGGCAAGTTAAATAGAAGGATAATTAAGAAATTTATACGTCCTACATAACTTCAGTTAGAATTTTTTTTCTTTGTAGCGTCCACCTCCAAAGAATCTCAACTTCAGCACCTTTAAAAAGACGACATCATACACGAGGTTATTCATTGGGCAGATGTCACGTAAACGCTACAAAAATCTCAATGGAACAAGACCTGGTATATTTCAACTGGTCTCATATAATAGTCGCGTAAACAGTAGATGCTAAATTTTAGCACTTCAAGTTTATTTGATGTTTACTGCATCATGTATATGACTTTCACTCATACCAAGATACAGTATGTCTCATCAGCCTTAAGATGTGAGAAAGTGGATCCGTCGGGAAGCTGAATATCTGCCGTTTCTACATATGGTCTTCCTTTTCTGCGGATGGACCACTGCGCATTTATCTGATCCAAGTACCATACCAATGTCCATAGTGTACCTGGTAACCATGTTTAAGGAGTTGGCTAACTCCTTTCCACCGGGAAAGTAAAGTTTTAAGTCATCAATGTAAAACAGATGACTTACACTGTGTATCTGACTGCCAGGTTTTCCATATGGATACCCTTTCAAACGACGTAGAGATACGGATAGAGGGAGCAGTGAAATTCAAAACAGCAAAGAGCGCATGGAGTCGCCTTGCAAAATGCCCCTTTGGTAACGGACTGGGTTCGTTACATCGCTTTTCTTGTCAGATTTAATGACAAAGCGAGTTGACCATTGTGACAGAAGTGTTTGCATGCAATTCACTAATCTTTCGTGCACTTTTAGGCTCTCCAATAGTTTGATAACCAAACTATGTGGAGTGGTGTCAAATGCCTTCTTGTAATCTAACCATGGACAGGTCGCGCTTATATTGTATCGATCAACGATCAATTAGAAGACTTTCTTTGCAAATAGCTGAGGCTCTCTTAGATCCCCGTTATTCGTAGATACGTCTCCCCACACGTGTTGTAAGTCATTTAATATTGTTCCATTTAAGATTCCAGTAAATATCTTAGAGTAAGTGTTAAGGCAAGTTATGGGCCTATAATTTGGTGGATCAGATGATGTTCCTTTTTTGTACAGCAATACTGTCCGCCCGTCTGTAAGCAACGGTGTGGAATAGGCTTTCCTCCGTTGAGATACGATATGAATTCTCTGGCCAGATGTGCTTGCGTGCAATTAGGCTTTTTCCACCAAAAATTTGTAACAGTGTCTGGTTCAGGCGCGGCGAAGTTCTTTTTGCCTTACAAAGATCTCTGTATCTCATCAACTGTTATAGGCGGACAGGTATCCTGATTTTGGGCGTGACGTTTACAAAAGGAATTACGTGACGTTTACAACAAGATCATTGCCGGAGTCTCAACATGGCATGGTACCGTGCGTTCATAATGGTCTCTCCAGAAAGCTTCAATCTATAGGGCACAGGGCGGGCTTCCTGAATTGCTCATCTGAAGTAGCGTGGATTTTGACGGAAAGTGAAGTTGTCACTAATACATTTTATTTTTCGACAGAGTTTTCATTTGATTTTCAATAGCACTCGAAATTGATCAATGTGCTTTTCTTTAATAGTTACTAAAATAACTTTATTGAGTGTTGGTGTGAAGATCTGACCTTTTTTATGATCTTTCGAATTTTGGGAATGTATTTTTTTCCACTAGTTATATAATCCACCGCACTTTGCCGTCTTGAAATCTCCTGTCGCTTTGTTTTAATTTGTCCAGCTTCTTCCTCTTATTAAGCAATTTTTGCAAATTTCGACCACTTTGACGTTTACATTCCGGGACTAATTCGAATGTGTCATTGTAGACATCTTGATTTACGCTTAATAAGTCGGTATTAGGATGGACTCTCCTTTCTAACACACAGTTAATCCTGGTAATATCTTTTACTTTTGGCAAGAATTTAGAAAAATGATGGCGTTATCTTGCCTGTAAATCCTCAATATATCCGCAAGAAGCATTATATGCTTTGGCCGGTTCTGTGCAGATGTTGTTCGGGTCATTTACATTCTAATCATTACTTTCCCGTAGTAGCTGATAGTTCTGTCTTTTAAGATAGGCTACGCCGTCCCGAAGTAACTTTGAGTGCTCAGGATGCATATCCAGCCAGATCGTATGCATCCTGTTTGTGTAGCCTCTCTTAGAGGGTTGGGTTCACTCATTTCATAGACACGCATTAACGCCTGTCGCAACCTCTCTTCCCACTCCATGCGCTCAGCCTCGGAATTGGACTCAGTTCCTCCCTCATTAGAGAACCTGCAACTCGAGCTACAACCAACTAAGGAACTGCTTTCACTTGTATTTCTTTTATTTTTTGAAACTAAGTGTGTAGTATCTTCAGGGGAGTTAACCCGGAAGAAACTTATAATTATTACTATTATTATGTAGGAAGGAAGGATCATCACCCCAACCACGTCGACCCAAAAGATCTTTTGTAGCATGCCCCTTCTTGTCATCTGAAGCAATCTCAGTTCTTTCATAAACTTGATGACTGTTTATGATGACTCGGGTTTTCCCGAACTGTCTTTGTCTACAGCTCGATGCTGCCTGACATTCACATAAAATGTGTTTTGCCGTTGCTGCCTTCTCATTACATAATCGACTTGTAGGGTTCTCAACCATACCAATTTTATTAATATGGTAGTTTAATCGGTGTGCCACGGCACACTGGTGTGTCGCGCCTGGAAACAAGGTGTGCCGCAGCACGATTTTACAAAATATGTTTTATTTTAATGCAATGTATCGTAACACACATAACTACCAAACCAAGAATTTCAAAACAAAATTTATAATTAATAAAAACAAATTGTACATTTCAATACAAAACATAGGTAAAAAACTAATAGTTTGGCGAAGCTTTGAATAAATAGAACTTTAAACTTATTTCTGTAAATAATATCAATAATTCCAACCAAAACCAACAATCCGAAAAGAAAATGTTCCATTGATGAGAATAAACTGTTTACTTATTTGAGTAGAATATAAAATAAAGGAAGAATAATGTGCAGATACATTGGAATAAGAAATACAATTTGCTAGTGTGCGCAAACATTTTAACAAAAGCAGGTACGGTCCAGCTTTCTATCGATCCTATGTTTGCTGTTTCTTTGTGCATTGCAATAGGTGGCATTGTACAGCGTGTTGGGTCAGCTAGTATTGAAGTAAATATCACATTAATTAAAGCCCCACAAAATTGGTCGGTGTTTTTAACAATTTTCTTAATAAACTTATGTAAAAAAATTAAAGATTGAGGTGTTTTTAATTTCATATATATTTTTAAAATACAATATTATTAAGTACTTTTCTAGGGTACTTACTTAGTAATCTAATGTAATGCACAAGCTTCAAAATATATTAGTTAAAGTAAATAACTACTTCATTTATCTTTAATTATATAAGTGATACCATCAATATCTTACTATGGAAATCATTAGTACGTTTAATTATATCATTTATTGTTACTTAAACATTATAAACTTTATAATACTTTTGATAAAACATTTACCAAGGCAAAGTAAATGATTATTTTAATTAATAAAGCACTTAAAATATATTTATTGAATTATTATTATATATGAACAACGCCCACATAATGGCGGCTATGATTAATTAATTATACTACTCTATGTACATCTTATTATTAGAACTAACTAAAATGGACTGATCCATCATGCTCTACGCGAATCATTCTAGTAGACAATTGCTTTACTGCCTGCAACGGTCCACTGCATTCGTGCGTCTACGTATAGTTTTCGGAGCGCTCGATCGTTAATACGCTAATTAAATAATGCTAATCTAATATAGTCTAACTTAAATACATTTCTGTTCTACATATACGAGGAGTATATAATTCATTTCAGGCACTATATTTTCAGTGTTAAATACGGATGCCTATTGCACTCATACAACCTGCTCATCTGATTACCGCTATAGGGTATAAATCGCAGCATGTATAAGTTAAACATTCGGTTTTGTTAATAATGCGATTTATTTTTGTACCGTTTTCAATATGGATAAACTTTTACTTACAAAACAATCGACTTTTCGGAGAGAAAATGATGAGGCTTGCACGAGTAGTGTTGCTAAAAAAAAGAAGATCGTGAAAAGAAAATACGCCAAAGAATAGATTATTTATGGCTTTTATTGGTGTGACGACGATGCGGTTCCGCAACCAATATGTGTAATTTGCAGGGAACAATTTACTAACTGGTATCCAGCGAGTCAAGTCGTCACCTAACTCCAAAAAAATTGTGTTAAGAAGAATACAAAATATTTTCAAAGGCTTTTGGCTCAAAATTTAAAACAAAAACAATTTATGATATCGACCGTATCCGTTTCCGAAAAATTGATTGTGAACCGGTTTGCAAATAATTTTAAAAATGTAGTTTATATATACAACAGAAATATAGGGCTATACAAACCTTTTGAATTAGTAAATATGAATCCCAGGATTTCATGGGCTATAAAAAATGCATTAAGGGGATGATTATCCTACATGTCCGGTGGTTTCTCAAATTAATTTATTTACAGATAAAAGGAGGTGGTTTCTGGATAAGTTAAAATTGTCCGTAGACTGTATTTATTAAGATACAGTGAATAATTCGATTCAGCTTATTAAAAAACTTAATGAGATTAGCTTATCAAAGGATATAATGTTAGTTTCGTTTGATTTGGTCTAACTAATTTATTTACGACAATACCTGTATCGAATTGTTTGGAAATAGTAGATGACCTTCTGGAAAATTCAAGTTTATCTATTGGGGACAAGAAGCAATTTTCTTGTTGTTGAAAGTTACTTTACAGCAGAACTTTTTTTCATTTAATAATAAATTATATATGAACACAGAAGATTTGGCAACAAGTTCTTTGTTATGCCCTCTGTTGGAGAATTTATTTTGAATAAATTAGAAACTAAGCTTTTGGAAACAGATATCAGTGATAAAATCTTGCGTTAGACACGTAAATGATATTTTTTGTATTATAAACGATAATGAGGAAAATAATGTAGAAAGGATTTGGAATAAATTGAATAGGTTACATGGGGATATTTCGTTTGCAGTAGAAACGGTAGTAAATAATAGACTAAATTTTTTGGACTTGAAAATTGAAAAACACGTTAGTTTGTTATGTGTTTGTTATGTGTTTGTAGGTGTTTGTTACAAATTAGGTTTTGGTATTTAGAGAAAGAAGACACATAGTAATCATTGTATTGCTTTTGATTTTAATCATGCGATGAGCCATAAGAAAGCGTTTTTTAATTAACCTCTTAATAGAATATTTTCGATACATTTAAGATACCTTTAAGTTGCGTTTAATTAAAAAAAAATGGTTTTATATGATAAGGGGGAGGGGATTGTTAAGAAAATACAATTTTCAGATGATAGTTCAGATACTTCAAGGTCAATGAGTAATTTTACTTTGCCGTTCTATGGGTAATGTTTCATATAAATTAAAAAATATTTTACAAATGAAATAGTATAGTTCTTTCGTTTAGGAATCCATATAATTTACATAGTGTTTTGGTTAGAAAAAAACTCATTTGATGTTTTTGAGAAAAATGGGGTATATGAATTTAAATGTAATTGTGGGTCAGACTGGGAGAGCTTTAAGAGTAAGGGTGAATGAGCATATCAAGTGTATTAGGAATAACGATATGATATAAATTTTATTGGAAGTAATTGTGGGTTTAATATGGGTAATGTTCTAAGGTTTTGCATTCAATGGAAATAAGGTTAAAAATGAATTTGCTTGAGATTTTGAAATAAATTTATCTGATAAGAATTTAGGAATTTGTTTGAGTGATTAAATTTCTTTTAATTCTGCATCATTTTTCAGCAAATATATTCGTAATTAAAAGCTCTCTTGGTAAAATCAAGGCTTTATTATATTTCTAAGAATGATTTTATGTAACGAATGCTTTTTCAGAGTTCCATTCTTATTCATACTAACTTGAAAATGGTTATATAAGCGCAAGTACTTGGTTTGACAAAATAATCAAGTATTTTGTTTCTTGGAATGGTTTACAATACAAAAATCTTCAAACTTGACCAGTTCGGAAATTATATTTTAGTTTGGCCAATTGCCCTCTATTAAACCAAGTACGAGAGGTATGTTTACTTATTCCTTCAAGTTGACCTGGAGAATTGGAATAATAAGTTGAATTTATTATTATTATTATTTTTACACTACAAGTCTTTATTGTTTTTATAATAGTTGTTTTTAAGGTAATCATCGAAAATTACGAATCATATATGAGAGACTAAAAAGGTAGAAAAAATTCCGATGAACATTTTGGGTGGATGGCCATTTCTGTTCTAAGGTATTAAGCTTCCTCAGCACCCTCCTTTTTACAGAACATCATTGTATTTGTATATGTGAATATACATTAACTCCGATCTGAACCTATCATAGGACAAATATTATTTGTTTGAAAACTCGATATATGTTACATGTGAGCGAACTGTCATTTACATTGTGTTTTTAGGTTGATTTGAAATATTGCCTTAATTATATCTGATTTAACAGATATAATTAATCAGATAAATTATATCTGATAATCAGATATAATTTAAGAAATATTTCAAGTCAACCTAAAAACCCATTGTAAATGTCATATTCACTTATACAAATACAATGATGTTCTGTAAAAAGGAGGGTGCTGAGGAAGCTTAATACCTTATAGGAAAAATGGCCATCCACCCAAAATGTTCATCGGATTTTTTTCTACCTTTGTAGTCTCTCATATATGATTCGTAATTTTCGATGATTACCTGCTTAAAAACAACTATTATAATTAATTAGTGGTTGTGGAGGCAACGATATCTAAAAAAATCCCCAATTTGTTTATCGTTTTTGTCTGTTAATTTCAGTAAAGCAGCAGCTTCAAGAACAAAATTTAAGTGATACATTTTTTTGTAAATTCTACGTTTGTTTTGTTTACGTTGTAACATATTTGATTTTGAAATATGTAATGACATTTCCTTTTGAAATGTGTAGTAGCAAATGCAAATGTGTACGAAGCACGCCTTTGCCATACTATGGCATATTTGATCTATAGATCATCATCTATAAATATATAGGTAGATCAAATAAATCGCAGTGTAACAAAGGCGCGCCTTGCACACCTTTGCATTTGTTACTACACATTTCAATATCAAATACATCATAATATATTTGATTTTAAAACGTATAACAATAAATGCAAAGTTGTGCAAATGATACCTGATGTAAAATCTGAATCTATAATTTACGATGAAATGTACGCATGAGTATTGTTTGTTTAATATATTCTTTTTAAAGTGCCATTTCTAACACTTATGATTATTTGAAGTAAAACAAAACAGATTTAAAACATATGATTAGAACGTCAACCGAAAGTTTTGAAGAATATACAATGAATATTGAGAAACAAAAAAAAAGAGTTTAAACAGCTTACAAAGTTATTATATAAAGCAGCTAGTAGTCGTATATGATAGTATCTGATCAAGCTTGAGTTTATAGTCAAACTTTATAGTCCATAACCGTCTATATTATCTTCAATAATTTCCGCAGCCCACTTCGACACATTAATATTTAATCGCATCGAAATCTATGACACCCGGGGCTATTTTACCGTACCTCACGTGGATAACAGTCATGCTTTCTTGATAGTTTACGATAATTATGTAACGCGTTAAGCTCTAAGTTAGAAAAAAAAACATATAACCTTTGAGACTTGGATTAACTAAAAAGCTGTAAAATATTATATAACGTGCATTTGCTATTAGTGCATGTGTGATATACTTTATGTTGATCCACAATGGATTTTTGGTTAGTCAAGTAGCCTATAAAAGGACCTTTTCAACGATATATAACATACCCCAAATTAATTATTTATAGCGGAGGTATTCACAAAAACATAAATTAATCTTTAATATAATATTAGTAGACATTGATACTTAGTTTCAAATTAACAAAAGACATAATGTGCAATAGTAGTAGTAAACTTTGAAATTACATGTCAGTGGTACAATTAATGCCACAGAGATTAAATAATTAAAACTTTGTGTACATCTAGTTATTATAAGTACCTAATTATTGCTTAGTACTAAGGCTAATCGGTTTTCAAACAGCACATAAATATTCAAATGAAGAAAAAGTCGCTATGTTAGAAGTGTATTTTAAAGCGAACAGAAACTGTGAAAATGCTTCTACGAGTTACGCTGAGCGTGTTCCAGAGTGAACACAACCACATAGAACAATTTTTAGAAAGATATTTAGCAATTTACTGAACTTTGGAAGTTTCGAACAACAGCGAGATAATTATGAAGCTAACGATGCTGATATACGTCGAAATAATATTTTGCAGAGTATTAGCAATAATCAGTTCGCTCATTAGTTCGCCGTGTGACTCGGGAAAGTAGAATTCCAGAGTCCACTGTACACAAAACCTTGAGAAAAAACCAAATACGTTTTTTCTGCTGGAACCATTTTCTCAATGGTTCCAGCAGGATGGTTGCCCGGCTCAAAATACTCGTGAGGTGCAACATTTTATGAGAGAAAATTTTAATGAAAGGATGCTTTCAACTAACGGACCGGTGAAATGGCATGAGAAATCAGCCGATGACATGAGCTACTTTAGAAGAGGTCGCATTATGTGTAATAGAGTTATTGATGAAAATTGAATTTTTGTTTTTTCAAATTATCTTGAAATCAGAAAAAGCTAGGATTGATTTGAAATGAGATTTGCCATGAGTATTGAATTCCGCAAAACATTCCCCATTTAACCGTAGCTGTATGCCTTCGAATAACCGAGATACCAATGTTGAGCATCGAAATGTAGACACAGTAT
>WYDF02298423.1:0-15742 GCA_009867245.2 Adranes taylori
AGTGGTTTGGGATGACATCTTTGGAATTGTTTAGACAGGCAGCTGATAGAATAAGAATAGCCATGATAATCGCCAACATTCGCAGAGAATAAGGCACCACAAGAAGTACAGTTGCACGATTCAAAACAATTTCATGTGTCATGGTTACTCCTATACTGCTGGTCCGATTTCAATTAAATGTTGTGAGCAGATCTAGAAAATGGTTGCACTGTTAAAAAGCTAACGTATTAATTTTTATTTCTAGATCTAAAATAATAGATAACCGCCATTTGTAGTGTTCCAAAATATCTGTATTTATGCGTTGAAGCTGAAATGTTGCACACATATAATACATTGTAATCTCATTTTGATCTCATCTTTTGCCGCGTTTAAAATTCAAAATATTTTTTGCCACATCTCAGAAATTATTAAAGATAAAGCATTGAAACAAAATTCTTGTATAAAGCTTTTTCTACCGCATTGGACGCATTTGTATTAAATACTTTTATAATCATTCGTAAGCTGAGTGGTTGAATAAGCTAATCGTTTTTAGAAAAGCCCGCATTTTTATTTATTTAAAAATGGCAAATATTTAAATCATGAGGAAATGAGGAAACAGGAAGTAGTTATTGGATGGTCAAAGAGAGAGCATGTATTGAATATGTAGAAAGAGGGAAGAATGGTGGGAACATTAGGCAAAGAAATATAAAAATATTGAATGGAATGATGAGGAAAGAGAAAAATTGGAAATACAGTTTGGGAGATGGACTTGACAAATTGGGAATCTTGAAAAGGGTAATAAATGTAATAAGGAGGAAACACCTGGAAAGAAAGGATAAATGAGACAGAGAAAACGATAAATGAGAAAAAAACCCGAAATCGTTTTTAGTTTCCTATATTAAAAGAAATTATAAGCCCCTTCAATTTTATTTGAAACATTTTTTACTAGTCACAATTTTACATATATGCAAAGTTTTTTTGAAAATTGTGCGGCCCATTTTCTCGAAAACTCTCGCTGTAATTTTTTTTATTTCTTGAATGGAAAGTTCCTTTAATATTTAAGGGTTTAAGCGAGTTTAAAAGTCCAACGATTAAAAATCGGAGCAATTTGACCTTGAAAAAATTATCTTACCCTAAATATCTGTGTGCCTACGAAAGTTGTAAAAGCGAAAGTTGTAAAAATGAAACTTGGAGAACTTATGTATGGATAAGGGTCGTCAATTTTGCCGATATGAAGAACTGAATATACGAAACCATTTCGAGTCAAAAATATAATTTAAAAACAGTTTAGTAACAACCCTGATATTTTTATATAGTTTGATAGCTTCTGTGATTTTCTTTAAAATGATACCACATATGAGGGATCCCACTCTAATAGTACCAAAAATATAGCCTCTAATATCTTAAAGAGTATTGCTTGCCATGATAACTGCTCGTCAATGTATATTAACTGAACAAGTAGATAGAAGAAATTTTATAGGAAATAATATTTTCGATTTAGGAGATTTATAAGACAGCTTTCTGCAATTTAATAAATCTTATCAGTGGCGGTTCCAAATTATAAATTTGGGAGGGGTTCAAACGGATAATTTTATTCAAAAATTCAGCTTCAAAACTAGTAGGCTGAATATACTTTTCGTCGAACTAAATTAATCCAAAGTCTTCAACTGCTATACACCATGACGTTTATTTATTTTTGAACCTTTTTTTTTCTATAATTACAATATAACATACTTACAGGGTGTTAATTGTTTTGATAATTTTGAGAACGCTCATATTGTAAAGTACAGTTCTTGTGTTTAGTCACGCATTAGTATCTGAAATTGCAAGAATTAGTACAATTTACATGTAGAGCAGTAAAATCTAATTAGGACGCCTTAATAAGTCCTAATTAGATTTTATTATTATCTCTTATTATTTCTTAATTACTTTAGACGATGTTTAGTCCAAACAAATGTTTTCCAAATTTCATCAAAAATATTTATTATTTTAATTAAGATAAAATTAATACTATCTAGTAATATCAATACCCATTACAAAATTATAGATTTGTATTGAAAAAATGTATGAAAAAATAATGTGTGTAGGAATATAAATATTTTTTCGAGTTCTTTTGTTTATTATTCATCAAATCATTTATAATCATCTCAACCAATGCAAAAAGAGTGCAAGTGTTCGAAAAATAAATTTTCTTATAAAATTAATAATGGAGAACGTTTACAAAGAAAAGTGCAAATTAATCACTTTCAGCTAAATGATATTTCCATAAAAACGCGTTTTAAAGGAACCCTTTGATCTTTGGATCCTCAAAACTGAGTTAAAAATTAATTAGAAGCATCCGTTGCCTTCTAATAACAGATATAGTCCATACGCGGTATTAAGTTTAATACGAAAAAGCTAAAATGTATATAAAAGTAATTAAAATCTCATAATATTAAAACCCTTCTTTGCGCAACATAGAGACAATGGTGATCGAGAAGAAAACGCATTAAAAGCGAATAAAAAGCAATTTTGTAAAACAAGCGTTTTTGTAAAAGATCAAACGTGCTGAAAAAAAGCAATCCATTGGATTGATAAATCCATATTCCAAACGTGTGTAAACTCTCAGGGGTGTAATATACGATTAGGTATTTTAGGTGAGTTAAACCTTGCATTAAAGTTGAATAAGTTCAAGAAAAAGTTACGTACACCTTTTGAGATTTCTTTAGCGTACTAAGGAAAAAATTATATAATTATTTATTTAGAGTTAATAATAAATAAAACTTTTTTTTACACAAAAAGGATTATTTGGCAAATGGTTTCAAATAGTTTAGTTATTCATCATCATGCATTTAATTACACTGTAATTTAATTCATTTGCTGTAATTTATATGTTAAAGAAAAAGGTTTGAGAAAGTGAACAATTTGAGAAGAGAAAACTATATGCAAATATAAGAGATTTGATTAACCTACTTCCAATAATCGGCCTTTCAATTATTATAAGTATAAGTATTATAAGTAAAGAATGTTGTAATATTTCTTTTTGATAATGATTTACTACGGAATTAAATATAATGTGATTATTTTAATGTGATTTCAGTTGATCTGAGTTAAATTGATTTTGAAGTACTAATTTCAAAAAAATTAATAAAATAAATATTAATATAAATTAATATTAATATAGTCACTTTTTAGTCTCATAACCTTGATTAAGGAAGTCTTTATAGTTCGAAATCCTGATAGCGAAAGAAACCAATTATTGTTGTGGTTTCATCTTACAAAATAAAAGTTTCAAAATATTTTTGGAGTTGGGATCCTGAAGTTTTATTTCAAATTTACTTCTTCAAATTACTGGAACACATTGATGATGAACTTCACGGTATTCCTACCAAATTGTATTCTTCTTTTGAAACATTACTATGCAAAAGGGAACCACAAGTAAAATTTATGAAAATTGCTATTAGAAACAGGTATTCAGAATTGTATAAATTAAATTTTGGAATGTACGATATTCATTTGAATATAATGAATTTGTTTGATGTTGTAGACTGGCAGAATTTGTAGATTGTACAATTTAATTTATTACTCAATTTTATTTTATATTTAACCCTTAGTCTGACATATATATATTTAACATGTATTTAACATCCGTATTTTAGTATAATAAGTGATGCTGACAGTCTGACAGACTCACATACTGTTTTGAACATTTTTCCAAACTCTGATTAGTTTTATATTTATAGTTAATTACAATTTCAAATGAAACTAAAAAAAAACAGAAAAAAAACTTTTATTGTAGAAAATAGAATTATAATTCTTACAGCTGCATACAAATCTTAAAAACAACACTAATATTTTGTATTAATGCATTGTTCACATATTTTTTTGGCGTGACTTAGACAAATGGGCTTTTGCAGCAAGTCGTTCCTTTTCAGTCGTGAAGGACATAACTTGCAATATTTTCTGTTAGCGAGCTTCTCTTCAACGCCTTCTGCATTAGCAGTTTGCTCAAATGGATGTTGTAAAATGTCACATATTTTAATTTTTAAAGCTTGAGGTAATTGAATCATTTGTGATCTTTCTTTTAAAAATGGAGTTACTAGTGACTAAGCTAAAAATTTTAGAAAATCAAGACGATTTATCTGGGTATTATCTTTGTAGGAACTAAAAAGAATATGACTGTTTACACCGCTTATTTCCAGTATTGTAAAAAAAATTTCATTGGCCAACGTCAAGATCTCCCATTGAAGAAAAATTAGCAATTTTTTGGTCGAAGTTATCCACTCTTCCTTTATTCATGTTGTAAAGCAAAATAATTTCTGGTTTCTTAGTGGCGTCATCTATTTACTTGGAGTGGTGCATCGAAGATAAAAGAATTACTGCCCAATTTTTCTAGGTACGAATGATACCATTGTTGTATCACTTTTAAATCCGAAAAGACTAGTTTCCACTTTTCGGTTTTTCCCTGGCAAAATATTTTCCCACATTTCATCAGAGGCATAGAACAACAGCAATTGTCGGCAGTCACAATTCGGTTTGTATCGTGTATTGGTTTCATTGGAGTCTGATTACTGACTGACATGGTATTGGAAGACATTTTTCTTCTGCACTTAAAGTATTACCATCGCTATTTTTTCCAGTGTAGAGGTAAGCATTTAACAAATAGCCAGTTCGCGCGTCAGTCATAGCAGGAATATTGATACCATATTTTGCGGTTTTTTGGCTTGTATATACGACATCTACATCTTCCCCTGAAAGCAATCAACATCTCATCTACGCAGGCGTATTCCAAGTTAGTGTAGTACTTTCGGAGAAAAATTTCTCGAAGATGTTCAAAATGAGAGCTGCGGGATCATCAGTAGTTGGATCATCAAATTTTAGACAAGTCAAAATAATTTCAAATCTACGCTTGTTCCCTCCGGAAAATATCCTCCCCGTCCTATCAGTTGCGTAGAAACTGTCCAAGGATTCCTTTAATCTTTTGAATACTTTCGTATAGAAAAGCAGGCCAAAAAAGCTTAAAATTCAGTGATACCTATCTCTCGGAAATTGGTATTATCGCTACATTTGATTGTTGTCTGTTTCTTCTCAAGGCGTACGTTTGTCCACTTCAGTATTTCCTGAACAATTTCATCACAAATTTGTAAGCGCCATACATCTGCTGGTTCAGGTTTTGTGCCTAGTTTTTTTGTAGTTGGTTTAAGACTTGGTATATTTCTTATTATATTATGAGCTCGAGTTCTTGAATTTTGAGATGGCTCCAAAGTAGACCTGCAAAAAAGAATATGTAGGTTAAAAATACATAAAAATGACTACTTTATGGAATCAATAATTCAAAATCACAGCGTTAGCCTCAGAAAACAAATACTACAACGTATTTCATACTTACCATTTAGTTCTATTATTTTTTTCAGATTCATTTTCTGATGCAAACATGTTACCATCATCATCCGAGTCATAGCAACTCATCTCGGATCCTGAGTCATGATTACTTTGGATATTGGCATCATCCTCAGATTCACTTCCGCTCCAATCTAAATCGTCGCTACTATTCATAATTTCTTCAGAAATGATTTCCAATTCTGCCTGGGTCAGTTCCCCGCTTCTATATTGAGAATTACTCGCCATTGTAATAACAAAAGCTTAGCAATGCAAAATTTCTTGGAATCGGAAATGGTTATTAAGTCGACATGTAGAGTCTCTCAGACTCTGTGAGCTTTTGCTACGTCTGTAATAAGCAGCGGTCGGACACAGACTGATGCTAGTTTCTGCATGTGTGGCTAATGTAACGCTTGAAAGGTACATGTGCGCGCGTGATTTAAAATCAAATACTTTTTCAAATATCAAATCGGAAATAACTCATGGAGTTTGGGAGACTTCTTGTGTCAGGTTAAGGGTTAATCCATATATAAAAACACTAGAATAAATGTTATTGTATACTAATAACATAACATATAGTGTTTTTATAAATGGATGAAATATAAAAGTAAATTGAGTAATAAATTAAATTCTCTTATGAATGTAGAGCAGAAGGGTTTTGATCTTTCTGATTCGACCGTTGAGGTTATTGAAAATAGTTCCTCCTTTGTTAGTTCAAGTGGGTTCGTTGAGAATGTTTTTTTCTGAAGTGGTTTCTATTTGTTTTCGAGTTGATAATGCTCCAATGGGTTTGGCTGATCAGGATTTGTTTTCTTCTACAGTTATTGATTGTTGTTTAAGTTTGTCTTCTCATAGTGTTGATTCTTCTTGTGTTATGGCTTCAGTATATAATACGAGTTACTACATGCGTTTTCTGATGAGGAGTCTGAAGACAAAGATTTTTCGTCCAAATCTTTGCCTATTTTTTCTTTTAAATCACATGTGACTCCCAATACTTGTTATGATGATTTCCTGCATGCTAAGGGTATTTTTTATTATTCTAAGTACGAGAATCACCTCTACCCCCCCCCCTCTTGTATTCGCCACTGAATATAATGGTTTGAGAGATATTGAAAACAGTAACAGATTTATTCTTATTGCGGAACTTTTAAACATTTTGGAACATAATAAACATTTGATTAATAATTATGATTGTAAAAATGGTTTGTGAGCAGATTAGTGATATTGTTAATTTTGATTTAAAAAGATGTAATCTTAAACATTTTAAGAAAAAAAATTTTGTTTGTAAACAGATTATTTGACTTTAAAGAAAGCTCACACAGACTTGGAGTGAAAAAAGTATGCGTCGAATCGTCGAGGAGGACCTCCGTTACAAGTATTATACAACAAAAGTAAGATGCTTTCCGAAGCTGCGCGGAAAAAGCGAGTTGAGCGCTGTAACCTGCTTTTGTGTTCATTACGAAACAGTGCTGCTGGATGACTCAGGACATTTTTGTTACTGTCGATGTGAAAATTAATCGAAGGGAAGATCGCTGGATCGCCCATGATCTTGAAGATGCCCCCATTGTATCCAGAATGAAATTTCCAGCGAATCTTCACGTGTTAAGTGTTGTGTCAGGTGAGGGTAATGTCATGCCACAGCATTTTTTTAAGACAAGGTAGAATGTCACAAAAGAAGTTATTTACATGTTCTGATAAATGGGGTGAAGCCGTGGATGGAAACTGTATTTGCTGGAAGGCCGTATCTTTTCCAGCAGGATGGTGCGCTCGTGCACACAAGTTTAGTGTAAAATTGGTTGTCGGACAACATCGACATATTTTGGTCCAAAGAATTTCGGCGTCCCCAGAGACCAGAGTTAAATCCTTTGAACTTTCTTTTATGGAGCGTAGTTGAAAGGGTCACTAACAAATTCAGGCATACAAGCGTCGCATCAATGAGCCGCTATTGAAGTGGCATTCGCCGATATGGACCGTGACTCATTAAAACGGGTCTGCAAATGCGAGAACAGAGGCGGTCATTCAAGCAGAGGAGGGGTGTGGGTTATATTAAGTAAATGTGTTCTTTGCGACCTAACAAACAATATAGTAAAAAAATAATTATAAACTTCTCCATTTTTGCAATAAAAATTATGCTTCAAAAAAATGTTTAATTTGTCCAGATTTTAGCGCCGCACTCTGTATATTTTAATTAAGTTAATATTAGAAAAACTTTTTCGATAATTTTCCCCGAATGAACATCCACTTTATACCTACCAAAAGCATACTCATCAAGCTACAAGACATTTCAAAGAAATATTTAATACAATTACATACATAGAAAAATAGAATACATGTGATGAACTAAGGATTTTACAGTTAAAAATTTTCTCTACATGTTGCAAACTTGAGTAAAGTTTCAAGTAGTTGTGATAAACTCTTATAGAACGTTAGCAAAAGTGCGCGCACACATAGCAAATTTGTTCGCGTTACATGTGTTACATGTGTTGATTACACAAAGAGACCGAAACATGCTGTGCACAGCATTTATGCTCAGCGTACAATCTTATTTTCGCTACAGAGCGAAAACATATAGTGTGCATAATTTATTTCATGTACTATTTGATTTAATATGAATAGGACCAAAGATAAAATTATGATCTGCATACCATAAGTATACAAAAACCGTAAAAGCCTGCAGCCCGTTAATTATATGGCAAAACTGGAGAGGTGTTATTTTAGATTGTTAAAGTAAAATGACAACTTGCTCGACAAGATTAAAAATATACAGTTTGAGTAATTTGATAGAATAATTGTTTCTTTACATTTTTGTTTGAAAAATGTTTTGAAGAAACGAACAAGTAACTACTTAATGGGGAATAAAGAAAGCAACATTTTAAGAAAACATGAAATTGTGAAGTTTTATGTAGATTTAGAGAAAGTTCAGAAATGTCACAAATTTGCTAAAATATTGAAGAAAATTAATAAAGTATTAAAAATTGACGAAATTTATTGGACGAAAATAAAATTTGAAAACCAAGCTGTTTGACATGGTACCAATCTCAAACCTTTTTTGGCGCCCATAATATGTGCGTGCGGTATGCTATGTTAGAATATTTCTAAATTATTTGGGGGGATCGAAATTGGGCCCGCTAAATGAGACATGTGAAAAATGTACAATTGTAAAATACATTTAGTATATTAAAGTACGATTCTTAGGCTTCACAATGATATATTTATTTTTCAACATAGTCACCGTTAAGCTAGCACATTTCTCAAGTGTAACAAGTTTTTCCATGCCGTCACTGAAAAATTCTTCCGACTTTTGTCGAATCCCTTCACCTTATCGTCTGAGGCGTAATGATTACCTTTGAGGTGTCTCTTGAGTAGAGTAAAAACATAAAAAGCGCAAGGCGCAAGATCGGGGGCGTAAGGACGGTGTGGATTTCGTTCAAACTTCAGGTTTCGCAGAGCCTCTGTTAGTTGTGTGCGAGGTGTGTGAACGAGCGTTGTCATGTTGCAAGATTATTGGCACCAGGCTATCTCTAACACGACAATCTCGACGTCGGAGGTGCTTTAGAGTCTGTATGTACTGAGAAGATTTTACCGTTGCCCTCGTTCCAGAAACTCAGTGGGTATCCCAAAACACAGTCAAAAGAATTTTTTTGCGGATGCTTGTGTTTTGAACTTTTTTGACGTATATGAAGACGTATATCAATATTCAATGCTCTGTATTTTCTCTTCCGGGTCATAATGTTGGACCCATGACTCGTCCCCTGTCACAATATTCAAAAGAAAGTCGTCTCCTTCGTCACGGTAGCGCTGCAAAAGTTGGTTGCAGTATTCTAATCGACGCTGTTCGTTCTCGTCTGTAAGACGGCGTGGTATCCATCGTACACAGATTTTACGGAGCTCAATTGCGATGTTTATCGGAGCTGATTTGCGATAAGCTTTTATGTGATTCGCCGGTCATTTTGAATCAAATTGTCGACGAGTTTGCGATGTTTATCGTCTGTGACAGTGATAGGACGTCCGCTGCGAGTTTCATCAACAATTATGGTTTTCCATATTCGCAATTACGAAATTTTATTACCCATCAATTTACAGTGGACCTAGCAACAGTATCGTCAACATAAATATCTTTTAAGCGACAATGGATCTAGCAGTCACTTTTTCAACAGTTAAAATTCGATAACAGCACTCCATTCGATAACTGGAACATGTCTCCATACTTTCGCTTCTCTAAATACACTGGATGAATTCAACGACCTTAAACCGGCGCATGAGTATAGTGAGGGAATGCCTCTTCCACATTCGACGTCACGAGCTTCTGAAGGTCATTTCGTTCGTGCTATACAAGCATGTGTGCATTAGTTTTCAGGCTACCCTCGTAGCTTGGAACAAGATGGTTACACACTCTATTAAATGTCTTAGAGAAAAATCGGTATTCACATAATCTATTGGTAGATCATAGATTATGTGAATATTTAACTATTGGTAGATCATATGGAAATACAAAAGAGAAAAACAAAACCATAGAACCCAGAATTGCAATGCGCCCTTTAAAACATGTTAAAACTGTAGGAGATCGAAGAGTATCTCAAGCGTTTTCTATTTAACAAAATGCACAAATTGCAATGAATAATGCAATTTGGATGCAAATAAACAGGATGCAGAAGATGTTTTTGGTATTGACGTCTATAGTAAATTATTCCAAATAATAAATGAACGCACTGAAATTTTTGTAGAACGGGATATCGATGATTTACTCTATTTCCTATAATAGGAACAGGGAAATACGATAACACTTCGATGCCATCAACAGACAATAGAGTTCTGCAAGTACAAGTCGCAATACTATTTATCACGTAAGGGAGTGTATAAATGATATCGATAATGCATAATGGAACGTACATGGAAGTGCTTTAATGTATAACTTTTCGATATTTCCAAACTCAAATTGTGCATTGTGCACTTTTGAATTACAATTGATTGGTCTGAAATATAAAGAAATATGAGCATCAAAATTCACTCACTTAGCAACAAATTAGAAGAACATGATCCAGAAAGCAGTACACTAATTGCAGATCACAAGTGGAAACTTAAAAACGTAATTTCTCTCGAGACGCGGACACAGAGTAGCAGTAGTAAAGTCGGCAAAATTTGATAGAATTGTGGACAATTTTATTTCATATTTTGCATTTACTCTTGTGTATATCGTATAAATAGTTGAATAAATTAACTGTTACTTAATATGTATTTTTCTTATTTTATTACTATGTGGTATCTCAAGTAGAAGTACTTTAAATTCAATAATATGGCTCATACTGTATATTAACAACTTGTAATTATTGTACATAGTAGGAATAAATGGAGTTTTATTTAAAAATATCCTAATATAATAAGTGGCGAAGGTATACCGAACATTTAAAGAATTGCTAGAATAAAATGGAATTAAAAAGAAAATTATTTGGAGGAAAAAATTCGAAAAGAAATATGTAGAAATAGTATAATAGTTAATGGAAAATGGTAATGTTTGTAATATATCAGATATTTTGATGTTTAATATGGACAATTCTGGATGGTATAGATTGTAGTTTTAATTATTATTATATCGAACTGGATTCGTGGTAAATAAAAATTATAATTATTTAAGAAGATATGGTCAAGAAGGTATAGAAATTTTTAATATGTTTTGGAAATAAAGATATTTTAATGCGTTTGATTATTACATTTATTATGTCTAAGGTGTATTTTATTTTTTGAACTTTAGTTTTATGTATTTTATTGTGTTTTGGTTTTATAAATGTACCGATTTCTTTAATAAATTACTATCTAAATGAGTAAAAAAGAAATTCATTTAAAGAAATTCATGAGGATCTACGAATATTTCTCAGAAATATAAATAAAGACAATTTAAAACGTAGAAGAGATTGCATTGCTATAAATAAGCAGATTCCACAATTAGCTCAAATTGAAGATAATTTTATTACAAGTAGGAAAATACTTAATGAGAAAATTCATGGGAAAGAAATTTTGTTTCAGGCTAAATTAACTGTAGAGTCTATAGATAAACTTATTTTGGAAGTAAGGGGAATTTTAGATAGTAGAGTAAAAATTACCTTCTTTCAGCACTAACAATATTTTTCTATAATGACAGAAAGATTTAATTTGAATACAGCTCAAGAGCTAATACCTTCCTAAAATAATACAGAGGCGGCTGCAAAAAAGTTATGTGATTCTATTTTACAGTATTCTATTTTACGACAGTTTGCTTGATAATGACGGGAAATCAATTTTAACTCAATTTGTTTTACGAATAAAGTTAACGGAGACTGCTAAGCTAAGGTTACAAAAAACAAATAATTCTAATGTAGAGTAAGTTGATGACATAAAAAAGAATTTACTTACTACTAATAGCACTGGAGCATTATCTTTCCAGTTGCAGAAGACACGTTAGGGAAATGAAACTATTGTACCTTTCGGGGCAAAACTCGAAAATTTGTTCACAAAATTAACTATATCACAGGCAAATGGGAATGACCAGGCTCTTCAAGTATTAAGTGAAACAAATTAAAAACTTGCAATGAACTCTTTCACAAACGGATTAAATAACAAAAATTTATCTACTATTGTTAAGTCACGAAACTGTGAACGTTTATGTGATGCAATCCGCGTAGCCCAGGATGAAGAAATAAATGGGCAAACCGATACATATTTATATTATTATAGGAAAAATTTTAATTACAGGCAAAATCAAAATAATTTAAGAAAAGCATTCACACCGCGACCAAGCAATTATTACACTAATAAACCAATTACGAATAGCACTTATTCTAACAATACTAGAGCAAACAGATGCTAAATGATACCAATGACCCTAAAAAGAAAATTTCGAGGCCAACAGTAGTATAAAGAATATTATATTACATTTAGATGATATTAGTTTTATAAGGTTGAGATATATAAATTATTGTTTGAAATTATTGGTTAATACTGGTGAGTCCAGTAGTTTTATATTTACAAACATTTTAACTAGATTTGATAGGCAGATCAAAAAAGAGTTAAGGTACATGGAATTTCAGGATATGATCGTATGAGAGGAAAAACCAAATTATCATTAAAGTTAGGTAATACTGAAATAAAGCATAAATTTTATGTAATTAAATCTTTCAGTAAAGATTTGGACGGCATATTAGTATACTAAAACTGATTATAGTAAATTTCATTTAGAGTTTTTTGGTAGTAAAGAATTAATTACTATTCCATTAGAATCGAAACATAATTTGTTAACTTCTATCCCAGCAAGGTATGAAGTAGTAAACTCTTGTAAGGTCAATAGGAGTAGGGAATGTTAAGTCATTCCTGAAGAGGTAGCTGAGGGAGTTTTCATTTCAGGGAGTAGGCATTATTGCTAAACCTGTAAATAACAAAACTCCTGTAAATAAGAAAATTCAAAAATTAATTTTAATGAAATGTCAAAATCTGTCGATAAAGTAAAAAAGGGATTGAATATGATCAAGTTTCAAAATTTGAACGAAGAAGAAGCTATTTCGATTGAAAAACTATATGCTAAATATGCAGATATATTTCAATTAAATAATGATAGGTTAACAGTATCTAATGCTTCAACTCAAAATATTGTACTTAAATGAGACGCAAGACCTGTTCACATTAAACCCTATAAAATTCCGTATGCTCAAAAAGAGGAACTTAATAACCAAATAGAAAGAATGTTAGAAGATGGAATTATTGAGGAGGCAAGATCTAGTTGGAATTCACCATTATTACCGGTTCCCAGAAAATGTGAAAAAGGGGATAGTAAAAGGTATAGGGTTGTAATAGATTATAGGGGTGTAAATAAACAGCTGGAGGACGACCGGTTTCCACTACCGGATATATGCCAGATAATAGATTCACTTTCAGGTGTAATATATTTCTCTCATTCAGATTTATCTCAGGGTTACGTTAAGTTAGTTAAGTTAGATAAGACATCAAGTTAAGTTAGATAAGACATCTAGCCCATACGTCTTTCTCAACTAATAGAGGACAATTTCAACTAACTGGATTACCAATGGGAATAAAATTCTACCTACTCCTTTTTCAAGAGCCATGACCATTTGTATGGCTGGGTTGAATTTTTGATGCTTTATATACATGGACGATTTAATTGTCTTTGGAAATGATCTAATTGAACAAATAAAAATCTTGTAAAGGTTTTTGAAAGATTAAGAAAGGTTGATTAAAAATTAAATCCTGAAAGTGTGATTTTGTAAAGAAGGAAATAGTGTATTTAGGACACAATATTTCATCCAAAGATATTTTACCAGATCTAGAAAAATGCAAAGCTTTAGAATAATATCCTACACCTAAATCAGGGGACGAAACAAAATGTTTCGTAGGTTTTGCAAATTATTATAGAAAATTCATCAAAAATTTTGCGTACATAGCAAAACTCTTAAATTATTTAACTAAACAAGGCGTAGCTTTTAAGTGGACAGATGAGTGTCGCAATTCATTTGATTCTTTGAGGATGGCTTTAGTGAATCCTTCCATTTTACAATATCTGGACAAAAACGAATTCATACTGAGAACAGATGCCAGTGCATTCGGTTTAGGTGCTACAATCTCCAATTGGGATGATAAACCAATAGCGTATGCCAGTAGAACTCTAAATAAGGCAGAAGAAAGTCACGCTGCTATTGAAAAAGAATTATTATCTATTTTTTCGGCAATAAAAAAATAGGCTCTAACTTTATGGCAGAAGGTTTAAAATTTATACTGACCATTAAACCACTAATATATTTATTTGGAATGAAAGATTCTTCAAGTAGGCTGTTAAAGTTTCGGTTACTATTGGAGGAGTATGATTTCACAATACACCATATGAATGGGAAAGAAAATGTTGCTGCAGATGATTTATCTAGGTTAAGAATGGAATCCAGTGAACTTAAGGATCTTCAGAATAAATCACAATGCTGCACGGCAGAACAAATAACTGTATGGCGAGAAGGCAGAAAAAAGGGCTGGAATGTATATTGAGGAGAAAATATGAATGACCTGCATGAAAATAAGTTATGTATATGTGAGAATATTTGGCCAATGATTGGAAAGCATTTGAGAAATTCAAAAAGTAAAAAGTTAGGAACAGAAGACGTGGAAATTCGCTCAACGTTAGCTAGAGAAGTATCTTTGAGAAACCTCAAAGAAAGGTGTAATGGTTATTATATTAAAGAAATTGTAGTTATTGAAAATAAACAGAATGCTAAAATTGTAGCAGAATTATTAAGAGTTACGAGTAAAGTCAGAGAAATCGGGTTAAAGCTATCAGTAATGCGCGAAACAATGGAATTTACTGATCCAGAGGAAAAGCAACTGATAATAAACGATTATCACATGGTACCAACAGGTTCAGGCATAAATAGGACTTCTAACAATATTAGAAAAATATATTATTGCCATGGGATGCAAGAGGATATTGGAAAATTGATCAAGAGATATGGTGAATGTCAAAGGCACAAGTATACGAGGCCACATAAACAACCATTAAGTATAACTACAACGAGTGCGTCGGCTGTCCAGAAAATATATGCAGACTTAGCTTGAAAGCTAATGAGGACAACAATAAATATGAAATTTGTGAGGTTGTAAAGGAAATTTGTAAAATTTTAAAAATGGAAAAATTAAACAGCACATATCATATCATTATGAAACGATAGGTTCTCTAGAAAATTCACATAAGAGTTTAGGAGCATACATACGAATGTAACTTGCTAACTATCCTAATACATGGAGCACATGTATCCCATTTTGGACGTTTACATACAATAATACTGCTCATACTGAGACCAAGTACACTGCGTATGAATAGGTATTTGGAACACATAGCCATCTACCAATACATATAACACATAATGCGGATTTGCTTCATGCAAGTGATAATTATGCCCTTGAATTACGATATCGCTGACAAACAGCGTGGAAAGACGCTAGACATAATTTAATTAATTCTAAACATAAGAGAAAGATTAGATATGAAAGACTACAAGTGTATTAATCCATTAAAATTTAATACAGGTTGGTCACCTGTTCTTGTTAGACATACCTCTACAAATAAATATGATGAACTGTAAGCAGGTCCTTATGAAATAGTTGAGGAAAAGGATAAGAAAAAATGATGGAAATTATAAAAAAAAAATCTCCAAAAGGGGGAAGCTGTGGTATATCAAGTAGAAGTACTTTTAATTTAATAACTTGGTTCAGTTCATACTGTATATTAATAATAAGTATGTACATTGTAAGATTTATACGATTAAGAAAAATTAAATAAGAGTTTGCAACTTATTATCAAATTCAGAGGCGGCGTAAGGCGTGGGCGACGTGGGCCACAGCCCACGGCCTCGCGGTTTGAGGGGCCTCGCGCCACGGA
>WYDF02298434.1:0-15742 GCA_009867245.2 Adranes taylori
GGTGTGGTGCAGGGCTGGGAGGGGACGGGGGCGCGCGACCGCCCGGCGGAGGGGCGCGGGGGGGGGAGGGGGTGGCAGGGTATGAATGGATGGGGAATGAAAGAAAAGTGTAAGAGACGATAGGATGGTCATGGTATGAAAGAATGATGGCAGAAAGTGTGAATGTTGTAATGGAAGTGGAAGAAAAGATGTGGAATTGCAAGAAAGAAATGGAAGGTTTAAGGTGAGTAGGCATAATATAAAGTACCAGTGGTTGAAAAAGGCGTTGCGTTTGCCAAGATATTTAGTATCAGATAAAAGTATGAAAAAAAAGAGAATGACAGCGAGACTCGGAAGTATAGAAAGGGGAAATAGCTACTGGATGAGGGATAAAAGAAATGTAGAATATTAGTAAGGAAGAAGAATTATGGGAGCATTGGATAAAATCAAGTAAGGGGATGAGGTATTTGAATGAAAGAAAAGAGACTGAAAATTGGAGGATATATTTGGGACCGGCAGCGAAGAAAACAGGAATATTAAGTAAGACAATAGAAGAAATATGTAGAAGGGAGATGAAAGGAGAAAGAATGAATGAAAAGGAGTGAGAAAGAGGCGACAGATACATGGAAGAAATAACAGAAAGATAATAAGATAATCTGAGGGGAAGAAATGGGGGGAAATTGAAGAAAGGGATAATATAGCAGAGCGAGTGGAAGGTCTCTTTCAGCCGACAAGTAAAGAGGAGAAAAGAAGGAAAGAGCGGAAAGAACAAATTATTATTTCTGTATATTTTTGTATATTATTTGTATTCTTTTGTATATTGTATATTGTGGGATGTAATTTTTATCTTTCATATACCATATACGTATGTAATACGTATAGGTATAACAAAGATATAGGATTCATATTTTGAGAATTTTTTCTATTTTACCTTAGTACGTCTCTTGTACTCATATCACTGAAATCTGTTTATTCGTAATTTAGAAAGAGGATCATAAGAAACAATTTACCGCAAAATAAATTTCAAACTAATTTTTTCTTGCTCAAAAATTAAACAAAAAACTTATTTTTCAATGGCTGTGTACGTATACTTACGGATGTACGGATATTCAATCATTACTCCTAACCTAGTGGACGGATTTGGATGAACTTTAGTAGGATGGTCCACACGATAATTCCTCAAGAGTGGTGTAATTTTTTTTTATAAATTCAATATGGAGGAATTGCGACATTTTTTTTTATTCGGAAATTCAATTTTTAAACAAGGAGGCTAAAATTTTGCAGACATATAACATATTGTAGTCTGTGTCGAAGACTATTAGTCCCATGTTGCCAACTGTAGCACGCGGCCTTGCCACGTTTAAAATTTAACAAACTTTTCGATATATCTCAGAAACTATAAAAGATACATTTGAATCTACTTTTCTATCTAGGCTTCCAAGAGCCCCTTCGATTTTATTTGAAACATTTCTTTCAAAATCACAATTTAACATTATGCAGGGTGCTTTTTCATTTGGAACCTTTGCGGTATATTTTCTCGAAAAATGTTCCTGTATTTTTTTTCAATTTCCTGTATTAAAAGTTCCTTTATATCTAAGCGAGTTAAAAACACCCCTCACAACATTGAAGTCATTTGACTTTGAAAAATAATTGCACTACCTTAAATATCTCGATTTCTATGAAAGTTGAAAAAATGAAACCATGTAGGACTAAGAGAATTCAATTGTTCCAGTGGGAACGATTAAATATACTAACTGATTTTGTATCAATAAAAAACTTCAAACACTTTGTCGATTTGTTGCAATGGTAACCCATATTCAATATTCATATATACACGTAATTCCTGTAAAATTGAACAATATTTTACGTTTTATGAGACCTATAAGATGGTGTGTTTGAAAATTAATAAACTTTCTAATCGGTGTCGGATCGACATTATAATTTTGGGAGGGGCGCAAACGGATCATTTTAATCAGAAATTTAATTTTAAAACTAAAAGATTGAAATTTTGCTCGCATATAGAACCTTGTATTATGCGTCGATTGAAATTAGTCCCGTATCTCCAACTATTATAGAACGCGACATTCACATGTTTAAAATTCAACTTACTTTACTGTAAAAGATAGGAAAAAATAAAAAATAATTGTAAAACGACAAGTTTCATACTTTTCGATTGTCCGCGACGTAGGCAAATATGGGGACCGGAAGATTTATGAGTTGGCAAATGCGTGTGTAGACAAATCAAAAGTTCAAGAGCGCGTCTCGCTGCCTTGTTAGAAATTTACAACTTGTTAATGTAATATTGTAAAGATCTGCAATGTATAAATTTCAAAGTCCATTAATTATCAATAAATTAATTAATGCCAATTATAGTCCAAAAACTTAATTTTTCGCGATATTTATAAGATACAGTAAAAATATCATGTACATTAATTGCATATTATAAATCACATTGGCGTTATCAATCAAAATATTTTGGAAATGTTTTCTGAATAACAGAAGCACGCACGCTCTCAATACGAACAGAAGGATCACTGCAGAGCACCTTCCAACGTGGGCCCGTTGATGTGCTGGCATAACGCAGTCGTGCGCGCAAGCTATTACTTACTTGCTGTGAACATCATCTAAATTATTTTCTAAGATAAATGTTAGCAGGTCAATTAATTTAGAATATCCATGCATATCAAATTTGTCGTAGAATACTCTCAGTTCAGTTTCAAGTTTCTCCTTGCCAATCATGGAAAATGGCTGAATACTTAGTTTGATCTCTTCAGTAGGAATTTTATTCTTAAAAGTAGTAAAATTTTTTTTGTCAAATAATTTAGTAGCTATTAACTGTTTAGTGAAGGAATATCTATCGATTATATCGACATGTATGCAGTCACATACTTTCTTTGCTTCTGCCATAAGCGTCTTCGAGGAATTCTCGCAGTACTTCGAGTTTCTTTTTTCTAAAATAGCACCTTTGAAATTATTTATATATTCATCTATTTTGAAGATATCAATTTCCCGAAATTGCATTTCATTGTATATGATTTCTACATGAGGCATAACCTGATGAAAAAGCTCCAACCAAAACATAAAATTGTTGTTATTCATGCATTGCAAAATACCAGTGGCTTCTGCAATAGTGTGGTCTGTTTTCGATGTGGACTGAATTTCAGTAATGCAGTTTTTTAAGGGCTACAAATTTTCCTACAATCTATTCATAGTTCTTATGCTAAAGTTCCACCTAGTAGAGGATGGACGCGGAATGCTAACGTTCATATGCTTTTGAAGAATGGACAAAGGTCGTGGAGATCTTGAAAAAAATGTCGAAATAGCCATAATATTTGTAATACTCGCTTCATTTCTCTTTATTAATTTCAGTTGATGTGCGTAACAGTGGACGAAATGTGCATTACCATAAACTGCCTTTATTTTTGCGTTCAAATATTTCTTCATGAACCACGTACCGTAAAACAATTACCGATTGAGTGTGCTCCGAAATAACTGTGGTATCATCAGCTATGACAGCTGTGAATGAAGCTTCTTTAATTTCTTTTTTTATCTTCTCACAGTATATTTGAAGTAGACAGTCAAGTAATTCATTTTGAATAGACTTAGAAACACCTTTAAAAACAATACTGATCTCTAAGTGATTTTTCAAATCTGAATCTAATCTGGATGCAAAATTAAGTAATCCTCTAAATACACCTGGATTAACTGAATCTTCGTTTTCGTCGTGCCCACGTAAGTGAATTTCCACAGAATAAACTACAATTATTATCTTAGATAAAATTTCACGATTTTTGTTATCTTTCCTGTTATGTTCAACGATTGAAATCCTGTAGGCTTCACTAACTTTCTCCTTAATATTTACACTTCCTAACAGTGACAATGAAACTACATTGTCAATATGCTTCTTTGACTTCTCATGTTTTGCAGTTTTTTCCGTCACCATGTTTATATTTCTAAAATCGTCTTTTGTCCACGCTACATTACCTTCGAAGAACAAACATGGAAAGCAAAATAAAACATTTCTGAATTCACATCCACAGAGCCAATTTTTTCTTTGGTACCATTCAGAGTTAAAACTACGAATATACTTCTTATTAGTACTCATCCCTGGCTGGCGAAATTTGAATATCAGACAAGGGGCGGTTTCTTAACTTAATTACTACTTTTTCACGGAGCAACAATTGTGTAAAGTTAAGATGTTGCATTTCACTCACTGTCATAGAACTTATTTCTTGAGAAACCAAGGAGGCCATGGTTAATTTATTAAAAGTTTTCGGTACAATAAATTTCTAGAAAACGTTTATCGCATCACTGCATACTAAACTGCGATACACACCACCACCATATACAAATGTGTAACTAACACTACACCATACACAACCTATTACGCGAAAAATCTGATTAGAACTGCGTGGCGACACTGCTTCGTTCGTACCTATTGCAAGCTCCCTCCTAACTTTAAAATGTGTGCAAAAGCGCGTGTACGTATAGTAAGCAAAGCATAGCATAGATCGCCTGGAATGGAACTGAGAAATATACAGTGCATTTCATGTTGTATTTCATAACTTATCAATTAAATGAAACTCTATCCTTGCCTTGCTAATATTATTAATTGTTAATCATAACTTTTAGTACTATGTAAAGACAGAACCGCATTATGGTTATGTTAGGACATTTAAATTAAAATTTTTACGGGAAAAGAAAGAAGGTGCTGCAGTTCCGCAGTGGTATACACGAGACGCCACTGAGTCTAGTTACCCTAAACAACTATTGTCCTAATTGCATTTAATAGACGAGGTGATTGGAAAATATAATAAAAAATATAACTTCCAGTATATGAAATATGATAGGGTGGCTATTATTTTTTTTTTTTTGAAAACTTTCAATGTGGTGCAACATATCAATTAACAGTCTAACATAATATCAAATACTTTGAGACCCACACAGTGGAAACATTTTATAACTCTGCGCGACTAATTAAAAAGCATGCTAACTGAAGGAAAATGCAAAAAACAATCATAAATCAGACTTTAGAAGTATATAAAGATGCTCAAACACAAATTTAGTTAATTTATTTATCCAAAATCATCAATATGTATTTTTGCAGGACTTGCTCGTATAGATACAATTCTAATCATAACCAGTATCTTATTGTTTGGTCTGAAAGGCATTTATCCGTACACAAATTCATTGGCGACATATTTCTTTATCATCCATCCGCATCTGGTACCAGTGATTTTTCCATTAGCAATGGTTATGCAAACAGCATCCGCATATCTTACTGTTATGGTGTCACTGGATCGATTCGTAGCAGTTTGCCATCCATTGAAATCCAGATCAATATGTACATACGGTAAAATATTTATATGGTTAATTGAAACTAAATTATTTAATCCATTAAATAATTTATAAATATTTTGTTACCTTACATGTGAATAATGTATAATGGATAAAAATAAAGTATTGTAGTTAATATATTATTTAATAAATTCTTGAAAAATGATAATTGAATAAATAAATATGGTAAAATATTGAAATTATATTTAATTTATTATTATTTATAAAATTTTATAATGTGTTTTGCTAGATTAGACTTTTCAGGTTTATTTAAAGTAATAGCTTTGACGTGTTCTCTAACGCGTATGTCAAAATTACGGTTAGTCATACCAATATATAATTGGTACAAGAACCACAATTCAACATAAAACACCTGTTTTTTGTAAAGGAATAATCTTTGTTTTTTTATATGGTCTATGGGATTGTTTGGTTTAAAAGCTATATTTATTTCATATTTATTAAATAATTTTCTAAACTTATTGAAAATATTATTACGATAAGTTAATGTGAAAGTTATTATTAATAATATTTTTTTATTGACTAATTAAATTAGTGTTTAATTTACAATACTTCTTACAATATTTAATTCAGTTATAAAATTTTGTAAAGACATTGGGACCATTTAAACCTGACATCATATGACTAAAAGGGTGATTGTTATCTGAAGAAATAAAATTATTAGTATATTAAAATTATTAGTACAATTAAAAATTTTTGTTTCTCAGTCTGTTAAAAATATTTCTGATAACAATGGAGATAATTTTGAACCCATGGATAGTCCAGTTTTTTGTACATAAAATTTATTATTAAATGAAAAATAGTTTTGTTTTAAGCAAGTTTGTAATCCATTAATTAAAAAGAAAAGTTCATCATTTGTTAAATATAACTACTAATTTTTCAGAAAAAATGTTTAAAACTTGATTATTAGGTATTGATGGAAATAAGTTAATTATATCAAATGAACAAAGAATATAATTTGGTTTTGTTTAAATTCTTCTTTAAGTTGTAAATAATTACAAACAGTCCTTGATAATAAATTTTGTTAATGTGACCTTTAGCCAGTGTGATAGCATGTACATCAGATATCCAGCAAAACTAACTATTGGTCGAATAGGCATATTTGTAATTTCCCATGTAGCTATTTTCTAACTTTGACATTTTGTGAATTTGAGGTAAAAATACATTTTTGGTATTGTGTGATTTGTTGATAATGATTTTTTAACATCTTTACATTTTTCTGGTACTGTTTTAATTAACTTAGAAAATTCAGTTCTAAGTTTATTAGATGAATCAAATTGAATTTGTTCAAAGTTAGTTATTATTTAAAAAATTTTCACCTGATATAATATAATCTGTTCTATATAACGATAGAAGACAATTAGCTTTATCAGATTTAGTTATATTCAAATTACTGTATGAGCAAATTTTATTTATTTCTAAAAATTTATTATTTTCTTTAACAATCCTTTCAAAAATGTTTGGTATATCATTAAAAAAGTGGATGTTTTTGTTTAAATGTGAATTGTTTTCAGTAATTGAAGATATTTCAGCTATTGTTTTATAGAAATCATTATTTGACATTTTCTTTTCAGGAATATATTTTAAACATATATTAAAATAATTTAAATGGGATTCATTAAAAATAATTTTGTAAGATTTATGAATCTTGTATGAAAATTTAATTTAGTTGCTTTGAAAGTCAAAAATATTTTCTCAAAATTATATTGCAGGTTAGAATAAATGTTATGTGGAATTAAAAAATGTTTTATTAAATATTCTTGTGAATTACATATATTATTAGGTATTGTTTTGTAATTTTGTTTTATATTCTGTTGTATGACAAATTGAATTTCATTACATTCTTTGTATGTTTGTAATATATTATTAATTGCAATCAATTGTTTGTTTGTTTGTAATTATTAAAGTCATTACTTGTTTGTAATGTATTATGAGAATTATGTATTTTATTTGAAATTAAATTTAACTCGTTATTAGTAATTAATGTATTGTTTTTATAAATTTTTTTATTTATCTATGAATATGTATGAGATTTATTTATTTCAGTTTGTGTATTAAAAATTTTTGTTTATCGTAAATTATTTTGAGAATTTATTAGAATTTTATTTTTAAATTTATATTTATCATCAATTGTCTTTCTTGTATGATTTAAGTATAGAATATTTTCATTTAAATTAGGGACAATATCTAAATAAGTTTTTATTTAAATTAAATTGATTGATTTTTATATTATTATCTGAAATAGAATTAAAATATATGAAATTGGGATTTATATTTTGTATAAAATTGTTATCAAAATTTATATCTTGATTATATTTATAAATTTATATTTTGATTATCTGATTCTGAATTTTCATTTATATTAAATTGATCTATGTTTATATTATTATGTAAAAACATCTACTTTTTAAATGATATATCAAAAATTATTATTACAAATTTTTGTTTATGGTAATTTATAGCAGTTTAATTTTTGAAATACATGATATATATGTATTTAAATAAAAATAATAACTTCAATATTTTACCATATTTATTTATTAAATTATTATTTTCATGAATTTATTAAAATATATTTACCCACAATAGTTTACTTTTATCCATTATACATTATTCACATTTAAGGTATCAAAAATATATTTTTTGGTTGTTACTAAATATATTTTTTGGAGAAAGAGATAATTATTATTTAATTTCTAATTAGCCATTGACTTTACATTTTTTTCATTCTTTAGATATAATTTGTGCTAGGCTCTTAAAAATATTTTTGATTGTGTTCTAACAAAATGCACGGCATTTTTTATTGATTGCCATAATTCTTGGCCCTATAGACAATTATTAATAAAACAATCTGTTTAAATGTTATGTGCAAAAATAGTAAAAAGGCACTGATGTATTAGAAAATAGAAAAATGCAATTTAACGATGTAGAATATCTACGTTTATGGTGTGTATTAGTAAGAAAATGAATTATATTTTTAGGCAGGGCTCGGATATACGTGATCGGCATAATGGTATTTTCAGTATTATATAATCTTCCACGTTTATTGGAGGCGAAAATTGTAGGTGAATGGAGTCCAAAGATGAACGCAACGATTTATTGTACCAAGATGAGCAATTTTCGTTCGAACGAGACCTATCAGACGATTTATATACACTGGTGCTATCTGATATTCATGTATTTTGTGCCGTTCGCAAGTGTAGCTTTCCTAAATGTTTCGATCTATAGACAGGTAAGCAAATATCATATTTCCTTCTAACCCAATCCTTTTCGTATTTTAAGCCTTATGTGAGAATTCTATTTCGAAAGGAAAAGAAAAATACAGCGTCGTCTCGTAGATGTTATTTCCAAATATTAATTATAAAAATTCTAGAATAGATTTGGACAAACCCACGGGCAACTGTGTTTTCAATGGGTCTGAATTATCACAGCTTTTCACAGTCTTGTTTCCACCACTTTGTATTGCTCCAATCATCTTCACCTAGATCCATTTCATCCATTACTTGGTTTACTTCATTCCGGCAATTTCTCCTATGTCTTTCTCCCTTCCTGCAATTTGAAGGGCTGCAATTAAATATTTTGTAAAGCAATTTTTTTTCGTACACTCTTCTCACATGGTCATACCACTTAAACCTTTTGTAATTAATGGTTTCAATGATTTCCATTTTTTCTCTAATATTAGTGTTACAATTCAATAGGTTAATAGCTGTATAGGATAACAACCGATTAGTCTAAAAACATATAGTTGTACTATGCGGTAAATGGTACTTTCCATGTCTGTGGATTTATTATTTTGTCGTCTTTAGTAACCTGTGTGTTTGACAGCCTTACAATAGTATGCATTACGTGTATTTAAATATTTATTAAAATACAGAATAAATGGAAGTGTTTTCATGCAGGCAAACCTAGATATTAATTTTCAACGATGAGCAATATCAGTAGTCACAACAAATGTCTTAAAAAAGCGGCTTGTTCAAGATGTATGGCGCCATTTCACCCATTATTATAAGGAATCATCGGCACCATCTTTATCAGGAGTATCACGGCTTCGAAATCCAATGCCAACTCACTGAGCCACAAGCCGGCTGTTAATAGAAATGAAAATTCGTATTATGAATTATTATTACTTTTTGAATGTAACCGAGTTTACATGGAATACTGATACCGATGTTTCATACCGAACGTTCTGGATATATGTGAGATATACCGAGTGAGATATATCGTTCTGGATATACCGAACGAACATTCTTATGTGAGAAATAGATACGATTAAAGCAACATTTTTGCACTATCTATAAAGTCTCTAAGTACAATGAAGACGACTAAGAGTCATTGGAACTAATGATGTGTCGTTCTTTAAACAACGTTTTTTTATCGCGGTATATGTTTGGTACACGATGTACCGCGATGTCATTTGAAAAGAACCTGTTCCCATTGGAAAATATAATAAATAAATCGGGTCAATGAATAGTTTTATAAACTTGTTATTCTCCGCCATCTCTTTTTTCATAGCTTATTCAAAACTAACTTAATAATAAATAGAAAAAGATTTCTAATTCAAATCGTGCTCGTATAGTGTTCTATATACAATCAAAGCAGCGACAGAATATTCACAAAGTAGCTACACATATTTTCCAGCAACGTTATACAACAATAGCCAAACGAATTAAGTGATTACTTAATACGCTTGCACATACATATGTAAAGCAACGCATCGCGTCGAGAAGGACAGTATTCAACAATATGTGGTCGCGGAATCCAATGTGGTTCATTGCTCACTATGAATCCGGCACCATCCGGTATCGGAACAAGGGCTAGTTCCGTAGAACATTATGAACAACAATCGAAAATATTAATATTTTTGATTGTTGATCAAAACAGCTTACCACATCGGAGCAAAGCAGTGGTGATTTCATACCGTTTCTAACAGTGATACATAAATGATTGGATGCGATGATCGGAATGGTTCTGTTTCTGTGTTACTGAATTGAGAGTTGATGAATGTAAATCATTTTTATTTATCAGCGACAACTTATGTAACTTAAATTGTCGTTTCAACAAGCACTTAATTCACAGATCTCTTCTAGGTATTTTTTAAATTTTAATTTCTTTCATAAATTTGAAAATTAGTTGAATAGTGTTGAATTTTAAAATGAATAGTGTACATTTGGAAATGATGTAAATATAAACCATATTTATTAGTGGCGTATAGATTAACGTATAAAAAATATATTTATTATTTAATTAGAATATATTATTTTTAATTAAATTAAAAATATGAATCAAAATTATTATTTATATGATAAATAGTTCCAGTTCTCATGAAAGTTAATAAAACTAAAACTGGGTAACATGCGTTAGACCCAGGGATTTTAATTTTGTGCAAAGCGGACGCGGGAAAAGCTACTCAAAAACGGCAGTGGGGCATAATGTAAGTCAAAAACGGCAGAAGACGGCACCAAAGCGAAAGAGCGAGGCTGTCCCCGCCGTAGGCAAATATGCGGACCAAGTAATTAATGAATAAGCGAATTGATGCATAGACGAATTCGGGCGGGCAGTCTGGACTGCTCCTTTATAAATTATAAATTAGTTGAATAAATTAGTTGAAAAGAGTCAGCGATCGTAGGCCATGGCAAATAGGACAGTGGAGCTGTCCGCGCCGTAGGCAAATATGGGAACAGAGGGATTCATAGGTAGCCGATTTATAGGCTAGACTAATGTTTAGTTTACCCTAAACACTATTTTGCTAATTGAATTCAATAGACGACTTAAAAGGTGACAGTCAAAACTAAAAGGTTCAACTTTTGTTTTATGTAAGATAAAACAAAACGTAGAACTTCCAGCATATGCAAGATGGGGTGGCGATCAAGTCCAGAGATTTTTTTAGTTTATTTTTATTATTTTTGTGTAAGGTTCATATGGATAAGGTATTGTATTTTTGTAATTTTGAATGCAAACAAAGGTTATTTATTTATTTATTTATTTATTTATTTATATCTTTCATATACCTATATGTATTACGTACATATATGATACATGAAAGACAAAAATAAATCATTGGGCTCGTATAACAATATAAAAATAAAAATAAGGAAACCATATAATAATTCTTTTACAAAATTTTTTGTATATATAAAATTTTCCTCGGAATATTATATATGTTAAGTGGTTTCTCAGTGGAGAATATTGTCGTATTAAGTACACAATACATATATTTGCGTTTTGGACAATATGTCTAGAAATTTTATCAGAAAAAGTTAGCAACCTTAGTCATACATTAACACAATTTATTAGAAATGATTGTAGCAAAAAGTTTGTGCAATTATGAAATGGATGATAAATCTTATCATCAATAAAATACGGCACGTACCTATAAACACTGTAGAAATAGTGTTTTCGTGTAGTAAAACAGTACGAACATTTTTGAGAACAGAGGATATTTTAAGGTTAATGGAGGCTATTAATTGCAAACTTATCTTCCGTTTATATACCATGCAGTATTCCTGTGCTTAGACCATTAAAGAAATTTTGACATCACATCTTATATTAATTTCCACTAAAAATCTATCATACTTTTTTTCCGAATTTCATAACCGCTCGAAAACTTTTAAAACTTTTTGTCCAAAATTTAATCAAGTCCTTTTATTCTCCTTCAATTATATCATATGTCTAGGTAAGCCGATCAAATAAAGAACGCCAACGATTGTCTCGACTACAGAAACGTGAAATTGGTTTAGCTACTATGCTCCTTTGTGTCGTAATCGTGTTTTTCTGTTGCAACCTACTGCCAATGATCATCAACATTATCGAAGTGTTCGACATTGCAATGGACGAGGAAGGCTTCAATTGCATGATCAATACGAGCAATCTACTCGTCACGATCAATTCAAGTGTCAATTTCATCATATACGTTATCTTTGGAGAGAAATTCAAAAGACTTTTCTTAGTAAGTTACCATTAGTTTATTTTATTACAATCGTTATAACATATGTTAAAATGACCTGATGCACTACAAATTTTTGCACCATACTTGTGAAACTATGTTCTTATCGGGATTTAGACAAACCCGTATCTGTACACTTATCAATGTGTTTGAAGCAGGTCTGAACAATTACAAGAAATCAAAAGATGATAATTGAAAGCCCTATGTATATACTAGCCTCTATATTGCCCCGGGGTAAATTTGTAGTACAGTTTTTTGTAGTACAAATTTGTAGTCACTTCAGCAGGTGCGAAATCAATGTCAGTGAAAACATCTGGGTAGTACAGAAAAATTCCAGTCTTCTTGAATCCGTTAATTGCGTTAAGTGATGTACAGGCCTGCATGTAAGACTTATTGAAGATTTGTGACATTTGGAAAACGGTTACAACCTTTCCGGGGTGATTAGTAAACCACTTTTCCAATGCTTTATCGTGGTAGTGATTGAGCGGGTGCATAAAACTCACGTCTAACGCCTGAAGTTTGTGGGTGGTCTGTGACGGTAGACATAAAATGGTCACAAAATTACATCTGGCTTTTTCGATGACACTTAATTTTTTTGTGTGCGACATGTGGCCATCAAGAATTAGAAGTGCAGGATCCTCTTGTGAAGGCTTAATAAAGAAAAGAAAATGATTAAACCACACCGCAAAAACCTCATGTTTCATCCAACCAGAATCGTTGCAATAGAATGTTGTTCTCGGTGATGCACCATCTTTTAACTCTTCTTTCATTGTCTTACGATCAAAAATAACCATAGGTGGAACATAATAACCAGATGCAGACATACAAGTTAAGGCAGTAGTGGACATACCTCAAGTGCTGGAAATGTTTTCGTTGTCGTTTCGTTTATTCATCATATTCAGTCGTTTTCCGATTTCTATGGCTTCTCTAGTAATTCTTTTGCTATAATGGATTTCAGTGCCTATTATTGTAGAGTTTTCAAAAGCTATTCTATGACCGGTTGCGGAGATATGTTGGACAAGAGAGGACGTGCTGAGGTTCTTATTGACGTTGTTTGTGTGTTCAGCTATTCTGGCTGATATTTTTCTGTTTCTTTGACCGGCTTAGACCAAATCGCATTCATTGCAGGGTATTTCGTACATTCCTTGGTTTTCTAGTGCAATTTTGTCCTTTCAACTCCAAATTATGGTTGCGCTATGTTGACGATACATTTGTGATATGGCCACATGGAAGTCAGGAACTACAGAAATACCTCGATGCACTTAATGCTGAGCACCCAAAAATCCAATTCACCATGGAAATAGAGAACGTCCATCAACTACCTTTTTTAGATGTACTAATTTCAAAGAAACCTAACGGGTCTTTTGCAGTTTATAGAAAGAAAACGCATACAAACCGCTACCTACACGCTAATTCACACCACCATCTAGGACAGAAGAATTCCATAATAAAACCTTTAATTCATTCATCGGTGAAGATTACTTACCGACGATGAAGGAAGAGACTCCACGTTCGGAACGTTCGGAACCAGCACCATCTGAACCAATGCAACTCTTCCGCACCTTGCAACTCTTCCGTATATAAACGGAACGACCGACAAAATATCGACCGACAAAGAAAACCGGCATCAAAACAGTATTTAACAAACATAAAAAACTAAGCAGCGCATTATCCAAACCAAAAAGTGTACAATGAATGCGATTAGGTCTATGTCAGTCAAAAAAACATCGGCTAGAATAGCTGAACACAGAAACAACGTCAATAAGAACCTCAGCACGTCCGCTCTTGCCCAACATAACTCCGAAATCGGTCATAGAATAGCTTTTGAAAACTCTAGAACAATAGCCACTGAAACCCACTATAGCAAAAGAATTACTAGAGAAGCCATAGAAATTGAAAAACGACTGAATACGATGAATAAACGAAACGACAACGAAAACATTTCCAGCACTTGGAAACTTGTATTACATCCATACCGTGAAAATAAACGTCAAATTATTCACAGCAATAACAAACCAGACAAAAATGCATTTATGGTACGACCACCATCAGCATCCACTCAACGGCCCAGTGTACGACCACCATCAACAACATATGTAGACACAATAACATGCGTCACCGTAGCAGGTGCGGCAAGCGCTGACGTAGAAAGCAGAATAACAAGGTCGAATGCGAAACGCATTACACAATCAGTTTTCAAACTTTCTGTAAGCCTCGGCAATGCCAGATGTGACTTTGTCGAAACGTTGGCATACTAAAATACCTACGCGAGATATAATCCTGATGACAAAATACTCATCAGATTACACTCGCGGAAACCTCAAATTTCAAAACAAATATTTATATACATACATATATATATATAATATAAAATATATTATAGATATATATATATATATATATGTATAATTTAAAACAAATTTATACATTCCAAATAAAATTCTTAATTGGAAGAGAGGAGGAAAAGCTCCTTTTACTCCATTATATCCTTTAATTTATTGTTCTTTGTTGTTTACTTTTTATATATAACAGAAAACTATAACACACAAAACTAAAAAGAAAGTAAAACAAAATTGAGAACTCCACCCTCTTTCCTGTTTATTGAAAATGTTTATTTAGATTCAGGGAACGTTGCAAATTCTGACTTCTTGAAAATTAATATGAATAAATGTCTTGAAAGAATCACCTCACCCGGGACTCGAACCTCTCTATCGGTCAGGAACATGAAAATTAATACGTATATATATATATTGAGGAAGGGAGGAAAAGCAGGTGAGCGGTAAATGGAATAATTTTAGAGTGGAAATACATGAGGAAATAAGGGGACAGGTGCGAGTACAAGGGTAGGGGCAAAAAAAGGACTTACCTGTTGTCTAGGTTTCTGGAATTCCGAAATTCATTAATTCAAGTTTAGGTTTATAAAATGATTTGTATTGTAGTCTATTGTGTTTGAGTTTATATTATGCATTGTACTTTAAGTTTTTTTTGTTTGCCAATAAAGGTTTATTTATTTATTTATTTATATAATAATAATTAACCTTTATTTGGCATTTAAAGCATTAATTACATTCAGGTAAATAAAATAAAACCCCAACAAAAACCAATAAAAAACGTTTTCCCCCACTTTTTCTTTTTTGTTTCCCTTATCTCTCCCTTATCTTTTCTCTTTCAACCCTTATTTTTTCCCCTTCATTCCTAAACCTTTTCCCTCAATCCCCTTTCTTCGTCTTTCCATCCAACGCAACTTTCCCTTTAACTCCCTCTATCTAATCCCCAGGGATGAAATGACCTGATACGCTACATCTTTTATTTCCTTTCTATCCCCCTTGTCTTCTGCACTATTTTTTCCATGATTTTCTTCCCTTTACCACTTTGTCCTAAACACTCTCTCCAATTCCTTGCTTCCTCACTTTCCTCCTTCGACCATCCCATCAATTCGCACTCATTCGCCCAATGCTCCCACGT
>WYDF02298445.1:0-29275 GCA_009867245.2 Adranes taylori
TTCGCTTTACAGCCAAGGGAATCTGCAACACCTTGGCCATAGCATGGTCAACTGATGAGGAAGTTTGGTTTAGTGGGATGATCTGATTTGCTGGTGGTATTGTATTTATATCCTTGCTTGGCTGAGTAAGTCGGTGTTAGTTGACCTGAAATAGAAATTAAGGTTGTTGTGGAAGAGTGATTGTTTTTTTTTGTTTTTTTTTTGACGATGGGACAGTGGGATTAATTCAAGGATATCTTGGAGAACCTCAGGAGGTTCCTGCATGGTTTGAATTATTCGAGCTGGCGGATGTGGGAAGGGTCGGCGAGGCAGTTTGCTACGGTGGTTTCTGGCTTTCCAATCAGAACGAAGATTTTGGTAGAATATTGGCTTGAAAATAAGCATGGCTTGTTTTCAGAGATTTTAGACGATCTGACGATCTGCCCAGCAGACCAGTTTTCACATAGTAGCGCACTCAGAAATTGGAAGTGTAACCTGTAAATTTTTGCGAAGTATTCTTCGTTTACTAATAGTAAGTGCGCTTGCTCATTAGAAAGATATTAGAATTCCAGTTAAGTTCTGTTAAACCAGACACCTTGATAGCAGATTTCGTCTTTTAAGGAAATGAATTCGTTTCAGAGTCCGAGTTTAATGTGGGAAAAAAACATCAAAACCACGTACATGGTTTGGATGTTTCTTTTTGATCTGGTTGGGATGCTGAATGAAGATGGCTTGAGTTTTACTCAGATTAGGGGTGATGCGCTATTTTTACGCCCATTTTGAATAATTGTCTAAAGATAACTGCAGATGACGGTTTGCAGTTTCCGCTTTTAGAGCATACCCAGTAAGCTTTGAGTCTTGTTAGTTTTATATTTCTTATACCAGACGTCTACAGAGAGATGGATGAATCTCCTTTCATTCTACTTGCTTATGAGGTAAATCAAGAATAAAGCAATCCTCACGTGAATGGGAAGTGAGTTGAAACAGTATTTTGTTTTCTTATACTTTAACGATATCAGCGGATGATATAAAATCTAGAGAAATATACTATTGACTAACTCTAGTTTAAAATTTATTTGTTGAGAGTTTAAAATTTACCTTTTACAGCTCAAATTACGTGATTTTGGTTTGAATTTAGCCTGGTAACTACAAGTACAAATTTTATATAAAATGTAGTTCATAATTGCTGCATTGACCTAGAAATAAAAGAGCTTTAGTCACAATTGTCATGATTTCCAAGCTGGACTGTAACAAGAATGAATTTGATCAAACCGATCAACTCCATTCATGTTTAAATTACACCCTCTACTTTTTGCATACTTAACAGTAATCTTTTTCGTTCCCTATACTGTTGCTTTTTCTATCACTGAATGTGTAGTAGAACCAAGTAGCCCACATTTTTCCTTGATTTCTTCAGTTACTGATCGTTATACCGCCGCTATCGACAAAATCGTAATAGCCCTAGAAAAGCTTCCAACTCTGGAGAATACTTTCTGTCAAGTCTCATTGTTCCGCTCCCAAATAGACTTCTATCAAATAGCTTTGATATCAGGGTAGAGCTAGTGAAAAGTTGTCGAAATAAACACAAGAAAATTTGTTTTCGAATGGCTTAGTCAGTTCCTATACCGTTTTTTCGCTTAAGGAGGCTCTTTCTTCAGATTTTTTTTCTCCTTCAATGAAGAAAAATTATAGCCTATATTTTAATCCCAGTTTTAATGGATTTTGGTGGCATATATTGGTTCAAATATCTTTGAAGGCAATCATACGACTATGTTTCTATTTGGGATGCTAGCGTCCAAGGATTAGTTGGATAATTAAATGATTATGGGGCTTACTTTGAAACATTTATCAAAATCATTATCTCCTTTTTTTGGCATAACTCCGTAATATCATTGATGTGCAACAAACGTATTATTTTCAAAAAAATTTTTAGGGACAATGTTTGATATACGTATTGAAAATTTTGGTCAGACGACCAATAGAGTCGAAGGGTGGGCAGAAATTAAAATCCCATGACAATGAGTAGCCCAAGAAAAGCTTTCAACTCTTCTAGAGTTAAATACAGGGAATTGTTGTTTTGTTCCGCATAATCATATAGTAGTAAGAAACTCATCTGCCAGAATGTTTGAGAGACTTGGTGATTTGCTTGTTGGAATTTTAGCTAGAAGAAATTTTTGGAAAGTCACCTTCTGAAAATTGTGAGGTAATTAATTGTGAGGACATTGTTTCCTTCAGCCTTCGATTTGTGGAATAAATAATTAGAAAGTACCATCCGAAGGTAAATCATATTCCTCAGTAGGTTGCCTTATACAGAATCGTCAGAGTCGTCATTGTCAAAATAAAGGTCCTGATTTATTTCAAAAAAAACTTCCTTTTGTCGGCCGATACCGACAACATCTAAATCTCCTCTTTGAAAGTCGCTCGGAAAATAATTCCTGTTAGGCCTCATTGTTCCGCATCCAAACAGATTTCTATTAATTAGCTTTAACAGCAGGGTAAAGCTGATGAAAATAAACACAAACACACAAACACATATTGAAATAAACACAATATAATTTTTTTGCGGATGGCTTAGTCAGTTCCCATACGGTTTTTTCGCCTAAGGAGGCCTCTTCATCAGATTATATTTTCCTCAGAAAGTTATAGCCTATATTTTAATTCCCATTTCAATTGGTTTAATTGTCATATATAGCTTCAAATGTGCTTTGCATTTGAAGACAACCAAACGACTAAGTTCCTGTTTGAGATGTAGACGTCTAAGAATTTGTTAAGAATATTGTTATCGGTAACAGAAGTAATAAATAATTTATCGAAATTATTATCTTCTTTTTTGATATAGCTCTGTATTTTCTCTGATATGCAAAAAGGGTAATATTTTCAAGAATATTTTTAGGAACATAAAGTTTGATATTCTTGCATGATGAACAGTTTGGCCAGACGACCAATAGTATGAAAGGGTGGGCAGAGAATTAAATCCCATGACAATGAATAGCCCAAGAAAAGCTTCCAACTCTTCTAACTATGATTCCAAAGAATTGTTATTTTGTACCGCATTACCGCATAATGGTAATAAATTCCTCATCATTCAGAATGTTTGAGAAAATTTGAGTAAGTGATACGCTCTTTGGAATTCTAGGTACAGGAAAGGTTCGAAATTAACCTTCTGAAAACTGTGAGGTAATAAATTACGATGACATTCTTTTCTTCAGGTTTGGATTTGTGACAACGAAAGCGGTTTGCTATACGAAGATAAATCTTGCTTTGTAGTAGGTTGCCTTGTATAAATTCGTCGTAGTCTGCAGTATCAATAACATGAAAGGGATCTATAATACTTGACAATAATCTTCTTGTACCTAATTCTAGTGTTTCCTATTTAGTTTTCCTTCTAGTTGCTTCTAGGGATTTAACCAAATTTCATCCTTCGATAAAGAATTTTTGTTGTGACAAAAGTTGCTTCCCAGATTTCATCCCTTATTAGCCTAGTGCACTATATTTAATACAGCAATGTTTAAAAATAAATAGATAATTGCTACAAATAAAACCTCCTAATTTGAAAAGCTCTAATTGAACCAGTTTATTAAGGAAAGTTGGAGACGGAAGCGTAGTCATATACTCATTCTGTAATTATATTCTGAAAAATTTCTTCATTTTCTATGATTTTTTTCTCGTTCAGGTTCTAGGAAGCCTGTAAAGAACAAATCCACTAACTGTTTCCATATTGTCCTATTTGTTTGGGACAATTTGATTAACAATTTGTTTTTATCGGCATTGATGGCATTTGCTCTACAATAGCTTTATGTATATTTAAGACTAGAGGAAAATGGCTCGAAGTATTTCCATAGAGTGCAACTAGCACTGAAGCTACAATTTCAGCCCTACGTCGTATCCTTGCACGCACAATCACTTATCTTAATCGAAGGCGAGTTTTTTAAACATAGATTTGAAATTAGATTTTTAAACTGAATTGAACAGATGATAATTCCACCTTACTAAACTGAATCAAATGGCGGGACCTAACATACTGTACAAACTATAAAAAATGCTTTTAAAAAATCATTAAAGTGCAAATATTTATTTAGTTGAAATTATTTACTGCTAAATTGTAAATAAATTCATTATAGTTTTAATATGCAAATAAAATTATATAGGGCGTACCTTAGAAACTTCAAATTATAATTTGAAATCCAAATGTAGAAACACAGAGGCCCATGGCATTACATAAAATTTTAATACAATCAGATTAAATGACATTGTAGTGGCATATCTCTACACATCTGTTCATTCGCGTATAAAATTTATACACACATAAGTGTACATACGCATCATAGCTTAGGGGAAACAACACAGAAGATAGGGAGAAAGTAAAAGATAATAAGGATTCACCCACCACCGTGTTCATCTTTTAATCTCCTAATCTACGCAATTCTTTTAAAATATTAAAACTTATTGTGCGCTAGGGTGCATAATGCCAGATTTGTTATTAGGTAGTTAGTTTTAGAAATGATATCAGAGGCGGCTTGCGTATAGTACTGTGGAACTGCAGCACTCCCTATTTTGTCTCAAAATTTATTAATAACAAATAATAGTACAATTTTCTGCATTTGTCATGTCACAAAAAAAATGAATTCATTCTTTTTTAATGGTTCTACATAATCCATTCATCATACGAATTATCCATTCAACTCACGTGAAAAAACTACAAAAATTTAGCAGCCCTGATCTTACTGGACCTCAGAATTGTATATGCTGGAACAAGATAGTAGAAGCATTGAATGAAAGGAATATGTCATAATACTTAGTGGAAATAGTTCTGAGCTCTTTGGTATTAGACTATCCATGCTAGGACCTGTATTGTACAATCGGATATACTGCTAAGAAGGAGGATGCCAGAAAATATGCGCTTAGCAACTTTATTTGATGACGTTGCTATATTAGTGACAGGGAGTATTCCGAGTGAAGTGGCAACATAAGTAAGCGAGGCGTGCAATGGATTTTGGAATGGTTGAAAAATAATAGCTTATAGCTTGTTCCGTTGCTTACGGCATTTGGGTAATAGATAACTCAAAAGTTTGTGATGCAAATATATACATGTCAAAAAGCCAAATTATCAAAGCGCATCAAGTGCGTTGGAGTCAAGATGAATTCATCAATGAAATTACCGGAGTAGCTGCGACAAAGAGAGCCATTTTAACTAAATTAATGCCCAGAACAAAATGAGTCCGTACGACAAAACGACCACTCTTAAATGGCCTGATAAAATCTGTTGCTTTCTACGAAGCTACGTTATTGTTATAGCCAATTTAGTCTCTATATTCACAAAACTTCAGCATAATATCTTAGAGGAATGACAACAGCTTATAGAAGTACATCGACCAATGCTTCCTAATCTGGTGTCGAATGTACCTCTACTGAGACTACTCGTGCAAGAAAGGAAACGAATTTACAATAATCGGAACAAGGAATGTTACTGAAAGAAACGGACAGGAAAATGACATTTGAGCTATGGGAAATAGAATGGGAGAAAAAATACCAAAGAACGATGAAGGTTTGGACATATAAAAGACGTTAAAAAGTGGACAGGACGACAGGAGAAAAGGTTGCAATATTTAATAATAATAATCTTTATTGGAATAATTATGTCACAATTCAATAATACAATACAAGTTGTACAAGTTATAAATATACAAGTTATATAAAACTGAAGAAAATCATAATCCCCCACAGTTAACTTATAAAAATAAACACAATCACTTCACTAAGCAATACAATCTAGGGTGGTAGCTCTAACTGGTTCTTTTACTAACAGGAGCCATTATTCGCAACTCATTCTCTTATAGATCTTCTTTTATAATTTTCCTCACTATTTCAACCCGCCTCTCTTCGTGGCCTAGATACACTCACTCCACTTTTCATCGTCTCCCTCTGTTTTCTCACTCCATTCAAAACCTTTTACATCCTTTCACCCAATGTTCCCATCTTTCCTCTCCATCCCGACAAATTCTACATATTCCACCCCGTACCGATTCCCACTCTCCTCGCTTCCACACCTACATCATGCTACCATTCTCTTCTATTCTATACTCCATCTAAATTTTAAGTACTCACCCCTTGCGTCATTATCCATTTATATGTTATCATTATTCTTTCATTCCTCTGTTATTTTTCCACATCTTTTATTCTCTCGTCCACCCCATAAAACATGCCCATTCCATTCTTTAACGTTTCATGCTATTTATTCATCGACCATACTATTCTTTCATATGCTTTTTTTCTTATCATATACCAATCAGTATTCCCTACATTATTTCTCGCCTCATTCAATGCTGCCCAGTACACTCTCTTCACCAATCTGTCATTCTCATCCGTGTACACTTTCATCTCAAACTTTACTATTTTTCTGAATCCATCCACTCAACATTTATACGTTTTCACCTCTGCAAGACAATCTTACAAGGTATGGATCTTTCAACCCATATTATTCTTCTCAGGTATCCTGCTTGTACTCTTTCCACATCCACTCTTTCACATATAGCCCGCACTTCAGCGTTACAATTCTTTTTTCTCCTACTTCAAATAAATATTCCTTGCTGTCACGTCCTCTATTCTTACATATCATCACTTTTGTCTTCTCCATATTCAATTCTAATCCTTTTCTATCCATGTACATTTTCACTCGTTCTGTCATATCCATCATTTGCTCCATACTGCCTGCCAGAATTATAATATCATCCGCGTAACTTAGGAACCATATCCTCTCATTACCTATTATTATTCTTCCCGATTGCTTTTTTTAAAACCCTTCTCAATCTGCCATATAAATATTAAATAAGATTCCAGTCATTTAACTACGTTGCCTTAGCCCCCTACTTACTTCAAACCATTCATACATTTTCTTCTACTCTCCCTCTTAGCTTCGTTCCCTCATTCATGCCTCTTATCATCCTTATCATTCTTTCCGATATACTCACTTTTTCCATTTTCTCCCAAAGCTGCTCTTTTATTAACCTATCAAATGCCGTTTTTAGATCCACAAACAACAAATATAGTTTCCTTTTTTTTACCTATTTCTTGGTGCATTATATAATTCAAAATTACTAAGTTTTCTGTGGTCCTTCTATCTCCAATGAACCCTGTTTGCGTATTTGATAAAATTCCCTTCTCCTTCATCTCCATTTCCAACCTTCTGTTCATTATTCTCGCAATCAGCCTATATTATTCATTCATATATCATCCCCTATAACTTTACATACACTTCGTATCCCCTCGTTTATACACCGGTATAATTTACCCCTGTTTCCATTCCTCTGGTATTCTGTCCTTTCCATGCCTACTTCATTTATACTCCTAGTCACAGCTTTCAACGCACTCTCATTTAAATACTTCCATATTTCCATTGGTACCCTGCTAGGCCCTGACGCACTTTTCTTTTTCATCCTCAATATTTCTTCCCCCACCTGTTCCACACTTATATCCTCCGAATTCTTTACTTCTACTCTATTCACAGCTTTTTCATCTTCCATTTTATTTGTTGTCTCATTTTCCGTATTATTTGCTTCCTTCTTACATTTTTTCTCCATTCACTCAACTGAATAGCCCACCTCTTTCCTTTTATACCCATAACACCCCTTTCTTTCTGATACTTCCAAACCTTATTCTCAATCTTTAAATTATTAATTATCTCTCTCTCTCTCATGTCTCTCATTCCAATCCTTACGTATCATATTCTCCAATTTCCATTCTTGTTTTTCTTTGGTTTTTCTTCTCCTTTTTTCACTTTTTTCTTAACGTATCCATTTTTTGTCTACATAATACGAGCTACTTCTCTTTCCTTTTATTCCCTCTCCTGCATCTTTCGTGCTCAAGTTCTTCTTTATCTCCTTCACCATCTCATACATGCTTCCTATCTCCTCCAATTTTAGGATTTTTAGCCTTCGGTTCATTCTTTCTTTTTCTCCTTCATTCCAACTAGAACCATCATCTCTTCTCGTCCCTTGCCCACCATATTCTACTTCCTTATACTTTCAAACTTCCAATCCGATTCAATCGGAAAGTGGTCAAACTCAATCCTATTTCATATCCTTAAATTTTCTGAGTACAACATTGTAGTGTCATTCATGATCATGTAGTCGATCACTGATCCGCCCTCATGCCCTCTAAATATCAGCTCTCCATCCATATCATGTTTCGTACATCCGTTACTAAGCAGACCTTCAACTTTCACGGGAGCTTTCGCATAGTCAAAAAGAACAATGCATATTTTTTGAATTCACTGTCTGACAAAATACTCAAGAAGAACAATCCAAATTGCATATATTTTCTATTCCCTGCTTCATCGGAGGCAGAGTGGTTATTGGGAGAGGTGACAATAGTTTTGGAACACATTCAGAAGTCATTGTACAACTGTATGTGCTTCATGAAAAAATATATTCGAGAGTTTGGAGATTTTTGTTCTAAAACATTAAATTGCAAATGGCATACCAAAATATATTCTTGTAGAAACAAAAACTAGTAGTTCAGACATTGTTGCTTCAAATGTCATGAAAAAGAAGGACTGCAGTCAAAAGTTTTAGTCACTCCACAAACATTTTTTATTCTTCTGCAAAAGCCTAGAGTTTTCTCAAGCAGCATCCAACTAATATATTTCACGAGCCACCACTGCATGATACTTAGGCTGGAAATCCATTCGTATCCGTATGAGATTGCAACACATTATCTTATACAGTACTTAATCAATATTAATTATTAATAGAATAAAGTAGCAGCGGACAATTGGAAACCATATTATTTCAAGGTTTATTAAAATGAATTTTCATTTCTGAATTTGACAGGTAACTTGACTTGGACAAAAGTTTTAAGAAAATTTCAAATATTACAGGACATATAAATTCATTTTCAAACTCTAAGCTATGTATTTTTTTAAGTCATTAGAGACATAATTTAACTAATGTTTTTCTCATTCCGGTATCATTGTTATCGGCTGGACAGCCTCAAACAAAAAAGCTACAAATCAAGAAAACAATTATATAAATGAAGAATGATTAATTCTACGAAATCTATAAGCACTGGACATAATGTTAATTTAATACGGATAAAAGTCTACATTTCCCACTTTGCGTGGTGATTTCTTCGTGACAAATGGTGATACATTAAAACAAAAGAAAAAAACAAAAGACATTAATGTCCAAGTGCATCGAAATAGTGTAAGATTTCCCTACACGTGAGTCTATTTCGTCGAAAGTGTTTAAACTAGTTGCAAATGTTCTTGCAACTAGTTTAAAGACAGTTCTTTTTATATTATGTATTTTTGCATAAATAGTGTTTAAATTTTTATTGTCGTAACAAACTTTGAAAAACAGTTGATATTTTGAGCTCTTGTTCATATCAAGTTGCCACCATCCTTTCAATAGATAACGAGTTTATGTACGCCAAGGAATTCGATAAAAGGGTCAAACAGCCCAATATCGGGCGCACGTTATTTTGAATTGAATCCTTTGACTCTTGCGAGCATTTCGCGTTTTGCTTAGATATAATTTAGAATAAAATATGTTCAGACCTATTTCTAGTGAGTGAGTGTTTATCGCAACCTTAAGATCGGTTTTGTTTAAAGTAGGATCAAAGTAAATATTAATTTAATCTCTTTTACAATCAGTTTATTTTAAAATAAATCGACAAATCAAATCTATAATCAAAAGCCACTCGACGACGCATTCCACATCTCCATTTCACGCAATGGCTTGACGATTCCTTCATCATCTTCAATGCCTCTGAACTTTCAGAAGAATAATATCACATCTAGTTCGCTACTATTTCATCTTTAATTTTTCGAATGAGAAGGCTCGCCCTAATTACTTTTTTGCATAATAATTAACATCAAGCAGTATGTTAGTCATTTTAACGAGCGCGATTAGAATCACATAATCTATTGTATATAGGAGAGAAAATAAAAACAGCTAAATATTTGAGTCAAGCATGAAAAAAAATTATGCTTGCCGCTGCAACAAGCGTAAGTCTTTTTCGAAAAGATAATGTTTCAATTACAATCAGCCAGACTAGATAAAATAAATAAAAAGCGTTTTATACAAGAGTATTGCATGTATAGTGCATTAAACAAAATACCTTACTTATCCTGACGTTATAATCCTTGAAACCAAATATTTTGTTCTGGCGACGTAAGTCACTCGACCATGAACTAATGAATTAGAGATATAGATATATATTGAATAACACAGATTCATTGTTTAAATGAAACCTTATACATATGCTTTCTTATCATCTCCCATCTGTTTCTTCCTTTTGATGAAAATAAAAATGCTATAATTCAATGTACTGATTGTTAAAAATATTTATCTTTCGAAATAAATGAAGTCTCGAATAAAATTATACAAAAGGTTTTTTTTCATTCAAAATAAATACGGGCCATTTTGTTTTGTTTTATGGCTAAATATAATTTCAGTGATTGAAGAGATAGATATTAAAGGTATATAGGTGCTTCCTTAATATTTAATTTGGTGTAAAGAAACTACTGTAATTATATTCATATGAAATATAATATCTTTTGGCGCACGTTTGATTATCTTTTAAGTCGTTTACGTGGATATTTTTTTAGGACCGGCGCTTGTAATTAAAATTTAGTGATAAGTAAGAGTTTTAATATTCTTTATATGATTATGGTTCTATTGTTTTCAAAATAAATAAACGACCGTGGTAGTAATCCTTTTTTTTTAATTCTAACTGAAATAATCATACCGATTTTAGCATTATATATTAGTTTACACATCACATATAGTTTAAAAGACAGCAGCGTATCGATTCAATTCATACTATATCTTCAGTTCAAATTTCAATATCAACGTTTCGGATGAAGTGTTACATCATCGTCAAATCAATTTATGTAATCTTAACGTTTCGATGCAACTAACTATCCATCTTCAATTCAATTTTAATGATAGGAACTTAGTATTATAATGGGAAATACAGTGATACAGTGATGGGAAATACAGTGAGAGAAATAGATTCAATTACTATTGAATAGCTCATATAGTAATTCAAATAGATTCAAACGCATAGAAATATATGATGCAGGTGATAGGAAATCAGGACCGTTTGCAATGAAAATTAATTTAGGATGTCTTGAAGATAAATATACCAGTAAATAAGGTGATATCAAACAAATCTTATGTAAAGGACCAGGTCAGGATCAGGTAAGGACCAGCTCAGGATCAGGTCAGTACCAGGACATGATCAGATCAGGACCAGCTAAAGACCTGATAAGGATTACTGTCGAGCCGGACAAGACATATAGGAATCAGCATAGTTTCAATGGAAATCAATTGGGCTGGTATTTGTTGTGTGTGTATTGTGTGATATGGTGCGGTTATCAAAACAGTTATATATTACCAATATAAAAATATAGGTATTCGATGTATGTATGTATATAGCAAGGTACGCTAATGTTTAGGGGATCTTGATAGGGGACCTTCAGTAAATGGAAAATACATAAGACAAATATAGGTATAGATAAATAATATATAGAGTTAATTCACCAGTAGACGCTATAAGCTGTACGGGTCCTTGAGAGATAGGAAATATATAAGAAAAATATAGGTATACAATGTATGTTTGAAGCAAGGTACGCTAATTTTTAGGGGACCTTGCGCAGATGGTAATCGAAGCGAAATATATATAGAAAATTAACTGCTAATAGGAAAATATATAGTACATTCACTACTTATAAGGGAGTCCCTTTTCGATATGCTCTTGTAAATTAGATATATAACGCGCAATATATATAGAAAATTAACTGCTAATAATACAATATATAAATTGACAATGGGATGCTACGCTGTAGCACCCCTTCGTACATGGGTCCTGATAAATAAAACAATTAGTTTTGGAAAGGGCACTTCGGGAATTGTTGTACCTACATGTTGATGTTTAAATTGTAGTTATCCAATTGCTTACTGGATTTCGTCAGAGCCGGCAGTCAAATGAGAGATTGGATAGCGCAATTTAGGGAAGGTGGAGCGGATCCGTTACGCCAACAACTTGGCTTCTCAAAATTTAATTTGCTCCAAGAACAAAATGTTTTTGTGAATAAAATACTACTCGTAATTGAATTGGGACATGGGAATTAAGCTACTAGGCACAATTGGCTAGTAAAGGTTCATATTCTAGTAAGCTCATTTAAACTAGCAAACTTAGTAAGTTATCTAATTATTCATTGTCTGTTTTATTATTTATTGAAAGTATCGCATAATATAAAGATTTAGAAGATTTATCACTTGTAGCTTTTTCTAACATATCAGTACAACTTGGTTAAATAGCAGTTCATAATAAATTAAATATTATTATGAATACTATTAAATACTTATATTAATGACACTTAGGGCCAAACCATTCTTATTGCTTTATATTTTTTAATAAAGTGGTGGTTTTTGTTATTATTTGTTTGTGGATTTTATTGTGTGTGTACTGCCTCCCATTTATTTACCCGAGATTTGGGTAGAATTCTCTGGCGTCAATTTTAAACAAGAATGGACGCCTCATTCCACATAAACGTTTAAGCCGATTGCTTGCATGTCCTAGCCACGGCATACCATCTTCAACGAGGGTACATGTTGTCTATCAACAGGGACAGGTTATAAAATACTGCGTTTTTTCTGCTACTATTGCCTTTGATATTGGTACACGTCGTTGTCACTGCTGCAGAAACCACATAAATACAGCTTCTTCAACCTTTGTAAACTCAGACTGGAGCAAAGTCTTTCTAGAATCTGCTAGTTGTTCAGCGAGTGTAACATATTGCGCAACTAAATTTTTTTTTCTTATTATGATGATCTATACATACATGTTTTACATGTTTACTTTTCATACATGTTTTCTTTTCGAACTCATGGTGAATACCGTACGCTGTAGCATATCATCACCCACACCGTTTGATTATACACAGACACATCCTCATGCACATGCATACAACAGTCCATGCATACAACAGGAAGCTGGAATGTGCGAATTTAGACGCGCTTTTATTTTTTTACTTGTTTGGACTAAGCTTGGCAAATGTAAGGATTATGGATATTACTTTACAGATTAGGATGTTTGGGCTTCGGAGTTGTTCCTTCGGATTAGATCGGATTCGCATTATTTAGACAACTGTATGTTAGTTTCAAATTGGTAGCGTAGAATTTTAATAGAGGGAGTAGAACTGTTTCGTGGGATGAGACCAAATGCTATAAAAATTTAATTTTTTGTAGAATGTTGTTTTTTTACGACTACCAATATAGAAATTGTAGATGCAGAAATATGTGATCTAATTTGTTGTAATTTTGTGACGTTCGAAGAAGAAACGAACTATGATTTGTCAGAAAGCACTTACAGGAATTTCCATTTACAGCGAAAGAGAATCTATGCACTGGGAGTATTTGCTGAAGTAATTTGTACGCACAGTGGATCGACTTATCTATATTATTTTTCAATACTAATCTGCCTACTACTAATTCACACACTTGCATTTTTTTCAGATAAATTTGATTAAATATCGTGTTATCGGTTTCTTACTCGTTTTGTTCAATATGGAATAAATACTAGAGAGTAGCCTCGTAAGTAATATAATAGCAAACAGCATGATACAATGAAACAAGCTGTACCAACAAAAGTGTCTACGGTTTTAAAGGCCTCATGATAAATTAACACGGCATATGTTCCATGCATTTTGCCGTTTGTCTATTCAGACACTAGCATAGTTCAGGTTGATTATGAATGTTTGTTGTGATATATGCTAGCAATAATTTATCGTTTTAGTTACGTGTGTGATTTGTTCGCGCCTCTTTGTCCGTCTTTTTCACATCTAAGCTGTTCTTTAACTAAGGCGATGCCATCATATTCTTTCGCCGACAAATATTCTGCTACAACGGCTTGAATGTTTTCTCGAAAAACTACTTCTACCAGTTCCAAAACAAGGTTTGACGAGAAATCAGAAAAACTGTCATATTTAAATCAGTTTAAAACATTTCGCTTAAGCAGTGGTTCCCAAACTTTTCCGAGTCGCGACGCCTTGTTTCAATTAAAAAATTTTCAATCGCGCCCTACCCTAAGTAAAAGTATGACTAATCCTATTAGATAAAAATAAATTACATTAAATATAAACATAAATAAATAATTAGTGTGATGAATGAGCCTGCAAATCACTCCACATTTTCACAAATCGTGTAATTATACTGGACACGGCCACCTTCATTTCCTTTTCCACGTTGATTTTTGCTCTATACTTGTTTTTTATAACAGCGACCGCTGAAATCTCAACTTTGCACAAATACGACGTGACGCCGAAAATCGAATTAAAATTCGCTGACCGCTACTAAGAAGGGGATATTTATCATTTACTGAAATCCAAAATTCTGTCAATTCCATGCTGCCAAATTTTGCCAAACCCAGCTTTTCACAAATACGACGCGACGTCAAAAATCGAATGAAAATAGGCTGAGCGCTACTTACAAGGGGATATGCATCTTTAATTGAAATACAAAATTCTATCAATTCCATGCTGCCAAATACCATGCTGTAAATTCCATGCTGCCATTTGTCGCAAGATAACTCAATTAGATTCTAATCTTCCGCAGAATGAAATTCAGACGGAGTACTAGTGTTAAATGGATCTTAAGTCCAAGCAAAGTTATCGAAATTTGCACTTTCAAAGTATTTCTGAAGCCAGATAATTAGCTGCGCTTACCACGAGAAAGCCATCGTGCATTGCTCTAGTACAACATAGTTTTTTTAGAAACCATTCCTTTTAATGGACGAGATTTAGTAACCACATTCACCACACATTCTAACACCTGATTCACGGCAGGACTCAGATGTCCCAACGCAAGTCCTTCTCTATGAATAATGAGTCCACAGTGCATTTAGTGATTAGCTTGGAATAAGTACCTGTAATCCGACATGGAGTAGCCAGAGAGGGAGCGAGCTCTATAATTACAGACATCAACGTACCTAGGCCAATTCAAATTATTTTCAGATATGAATGTATCAAGATCTTGAACAGGTCCTAAGAATTCGCTCCAACAGTGATATTTTTGCAAAACAGAAGGTCTTTTTTAACGTGGTCAACTGAGCCCTGCACAAAAAACGGGGGGTTTTCTTCCAAGGACTATGTGAAGGAACATGTTTGGACAAACTTTGAAAGCGTAGCTCTTAAAAAGTGTTTCCTAAATGTAAATCTTTCATTTGTTTATAAACAAAAGCTTTATAACGTTTCTATTTATAAAAGTTTGAAGTTGTTGTCATACATTTCGTGGTAGCTTTTATTATCAATACAGCAGAAAAAATAAAGAAAATACATTCTAAACGCTTGTAATATATTATTGTGGACTCGAACCTGTGGAAGAAATGCTTTATTCTACATATTCCCTTGGCCTCTAGAAAGAGACAACTTAAGCCAGATGTGACTGATGCGTCGGCTATTTCAGACAGAATTTCATGTCAGCTAACGAGAAATATTTTTGTAAGATTTTCTAATTAGGTTTGTGAAATATATGGAAATATGATCTATGATTAATTTTTGTTTTCATTTTCCAATATTAATAGCAAGAAATAGTTATAATTCTGACATTTAATCATTTTTGCTCTTTTATATATATAGTTATTTAAATTCCATTAAATAAACATTAGATAATTTATATCTATTTATAATTATTTATAGAGAGTTCCGTAAATTAAGGCCTCACGCCAGTGGACCTTTTTAAAAAATTTTATTTATTATAAAATTATTTTACAAATTAAAAATTTTTGATTTTGCTTTACTTATTTTAATTTCTTACTTACAACATTATAAATGATACTTAAATACGTTTCATATTTAGTTACATAAATAATTAATTCAATTTATTTATTTTCATATGATTAATACATTTACGATTGCCAAGTCTAAGCGAATCGTTTCACTTTGTTAAATTATTTCTTATTTATTGCAGAATACCTATTAAACTCATAATGCAAGATTAACAACAATGGTTTATACTTTAATTAATATTTGTAACATTTAAATTAACTTAAATTGCAACATTATTCAAGATTAAGATGGCTGCTGCGTTCTATATTATATACGTAGCCCTATGCACTACATACTCTAACGCTAACTGCTTAATACTAAAATGAACAAGGAGGATATAGAGCGTGCGCCGCTTTATATGGTTTGCTATCTTGCGTTCGCTTCCATGATGGCGTACGAACGAATAGATACGAATTGTTATTCCGGGTGTCTCCGCTTTTGATATTATATTGATCGATCTGAAGTTGCAGTATAGAGATGCGGATATATATCTTGTAATATTGTGTTAAAGTACTTTGTATATTTTCTTTTTTTTTGTTGTTATACAGTGTTTAACTCAAGCCTGATCGAGCAATTTTATATGCTGATGCAGTATATATCTTCTTTTTCTTATTGCGCCGTCTCCCTGCGGAGTTTGGCGATCCATTAGCTATTTTGGCTCGAGAAACTGCACCTGTTGATGTTCATTCGAGTCATTTCTTCATATACTTCATAGAACTTCCCTTTGATGATCAGTCGGAGGATCTCATACTTTTCACCACGCATAATCTGCTGAATGTATTGCAGTTTCTTTTCCTTGACAGTTCTCATCAGCTCTAAAAATTTGTCCATCATAGTGAAGACTTCGATGATTGTCCGTCTTGCCAATCATAATGATGCTTAATATCTTTCGGTATAGGTATATTTCCAGAGCGTATATACCATTTTCCATCTTCAGGTTGAATGTCCGGCTTTCGCATCCATAGAGTAGGACGGGAACAATGTAACAGCCCAACAATTGCAGACGGAGCTTAGGTTCTTAGGTCGCTTACTGTGAAAAGGTTTTTCACTCTGGTTTCATGCTGGTCACTTTGTTCATTTACGATAGTTTCCAGGTATCTAAGTTTATGTACTTATTCGATGGGCCTATCATTTATATATAAAACAGCTGTTCTGGTTTGTTTGGATGAGGCCGAAGCGCTGGTTGCCTGCCACAATAAAATTAATCTCTCTCTTCAGTCGTTGGCCGACTTCGGACGTCGTGACTCGTTCATAGAAACTCCATAATGACTCTTCGCCATGCTTCTCTTTCTTCTACAGTACCCATCACTTGGAAAACCGACTTTCGTGTGATATCCTTGATTTGGTCTGTATACCTCACCAGTGACCTTCCTCTTGACCTTTTTCCAGCAACCTTCCCCTCTATCATGAGTTTTTTCATACCGTCCTTCCGTATTACATGCCCAAAGAATTTAAGCATGCGTGGCTGGATTGCTGGTAATAATCTCTCATTTTCGCGTATTTGAAGTTCTCTTAAAATAAATGTGTTGGTGCGGTATGCTGTCCAAGGCATTCTCAGCATTGTTCATTTCAAACGCCTGAATTCTTCTTCGGCATGCAGCATTTTTGGTCCTGGTTTCCGAGCCATATTCCGCAATAGGGAACTCTAGAGTTTTTACAAGCCTTGCCTTAATATCCCCGCGGATACGGTGTGGTCTTTCCAAATTTTAACCAGTCTTTCTAAAGCCTCCTTTGCCATCCTAATTCTTCTTTTAATCTCTTGCTTTGAGCTACCCCCATTTGTTAACTTTGTGCCCAAATAGATAACATCTTCTTTAATTACTATGTCATGGATCTGCTGCAATGGTAGAGGAACTGTTCCTGCCCGATATATAATCATCAAGTGGCATTTAGATCTATTTAATCGCAGTCCGCATTCCAGCCTTACTTGCTCAATTAGTTGTAAGAGTTCATACATTTCTTGTTCATTTTTAGCCGTTTCAATAGTCGCGTCTGCATATGGAAGGATCGAAATCTTTTTCCCTCCAATAGATACTCCACCCTTCCGTTCTCTAGAGCCTTTCTCATTATCCATTCTTCATAAATGTTGAAAAGCATAGGGGAGAGAATACATTCCTGACTTACGCCTCTTCCTACTCTAAAGTTTCCTGAGTATTCAATTCCCATTTTTCTTTGGGCTAGGTTGTTGTCACATAATTATATTAGATTTGTATTAGGTTTCAGGTTGACCGGTTTTGCTAGCACTTTCAGTGTAATTATTCGATCGTTTATAGCTTCGTATCCCAGGACAGATTCTTTAAAGTTCTTGTGTATCAGAAAGGCCACACTATTAGTGCTGTGGTTTCCGTTACAATAACATATCACAAGGTTTCCATTCTCAGTTGTGTAGTGTCCAATATTTTTCCAGTGAGTTTCTGATATTCCGGTAAAGGGGATATTTGTGAGTGCTTTTTCGACGGTGGCAAGTATACCAGTTTTGTTCATACCTTGCACGTTCCATGTGCATATCCTGTGCATTGTAGGTTTTGATTTTAGTTTTCCAGTTCCATATTTCCTATAGGGTGCCTAGGCACCTACTATCCTATAGCGAATAACCAACTTCACACTCGTAGTCCTGGGGCTCGAGCGCTGATTGCCAATCGGATCGCATGGCGTCCTACCATATCTCTTCGAGTTAGAGTCTATGTTGAGTTTTCTCGGGATACATATACGCACAGTAGGGCCCCTCTCCTTTGTGTGGCGTAGTGTTACAGCCGGATGAATCTTTTTGTGATTATCGCCTGCAAATATCTGACTTTGGGTCCTTAGCGAAGTGATTCTTTAATGGCCTCCAAGTCAGTCATGACACACTACAGCTACTGCCCTGTGCCATACTAGTTTAGGTCTGTCCTGGGTATTTCATTTCCCCACTACCACCCATATCTGTAAGGCATCCCCTATCCGCCACCTGGGGAGCCGCCCGATGGGGGACTAGCAACCCCACTCGGGAATATAGCTCTCTGAAGTTGCTATCAATAAAATTCATGGCGCTCTGTATATCTTTGAGGTTGTAGGCTAGTACCAGTGTCGCCTTGGTTGCTGAACGTGTAGTAAACTTGTGAAAAGTTAAATCTTTTTATATGTAAACCTAGAAATATTTGTTATTTTTGCAATTCTTAATAACCTGATTTTTGAAGTAAATTAAAGGAAAACAGTAAATAACTTTCTTAGAAATCGCTATACTAAGAAAGAATGCCAACAAACAAGCAGGAAAGCACAGAGAGCTAGCAGCCTCAATAACCTACATCAAATTGAAATCGCAAAAGCTGCAAAACAAGTTTTAGTTAAGGAAATTATGGCAAGTAAAACCAATGTCTGGTATGAGCTAATACAAACTGTAGACGAACATGTATGGTGCATGCCATCTAAGATCGTCATGAAATAGGTAGGAAAGCGAGTAGATCCAGGAGTTCACCTTAATCAAGGCATTAAATTCGCACTTGATTTGCTTTTTCCAACCCATACAGAGCTGAAGCAGGAGGAAAAACCTACGAGACCAGGAAACGACTATTCCATAACATTCCATTGCTTATACTAGATTAATTAAACACAGCGGTGGAGAAAATGAAAACAGGGAAAAGTCCAGATCCGGAAGGAATTCATACGGTAGTGCTGAAAATAATACTGAAGCATAACGCGGACGCGCTGCTAGGCATATTCAATAAATGCCTCTCAGATGGATAATTTCAAACATGCAAGGGTGACTTACATGGGAGCCAATTTGGTTTTCGAAAGCGGCTTGTGTAGGGGATGCACTCAGGATAGTCACAAAATTCGCGGAAAAGGCAAGTGCTGTCAGAAGGAAAACGCGGCAGTTATGTACGTTAATCATGTTTGATATATGAAATGTGTTTCATTTAGCATCGTGGTCACATATTTTGAAAGCATTGAAGAATAAATATATTCCAAAATAGCTACAGGCATTCATCTCTTGCTACCTACATGATAATCAGTATCGTGTGCAGAAAGCGGAGAAATAAAAAAAACTTGTCATTAACTTATCGTGTCCCCCAAGGCTCTATATATGGTCTAGGTCAGATAGTCTTGGTTGCTTGGAGAAAACCACGAGCTTTGTTTTCTTGACGTTAAGAAAGAGGCCGAAACCATTCACGAAGAGGCATTAATAGTTTTATTTTATATATTTAAATCTACTTTATTTTTTATTTTTGAGCACAAAACATAATTTTGTAATTTTGAAACTAGATCTTCTTTCAAAGTTATATATTATAGAGTTTTTCGAAAATATCGTTAATAATAATGTGCAGCATTCTTCCTTCATATGGATCTACATTGGTCTGCTTACACAAACTATACAACACAAAATTCCTTTCCGAAAACTTGGAGTGCTTCTTCATAGCAAGTAGCCGTCACGGGACCTTCAGCGAGTAAAGTTTGAAACATTATAGTTTAGAAATGGCCTTAGGCAAGTTTTAGTGCACACATACAGTTCCATATGAACACAAACATATTTGATATATTCAAGATTTCCACACAATATACGTTAGGAATTCTAAATAAATTATCTTAGTATTTCATTAATACTGTACTATTAAAAGGTTATAACTTTTTTAATAACTTTTTATATTGGTTGTACTGTAATAAGTATGAAATGGCGCTGTGGAAGATTAAATAATCTGTTATTATATATTTTTAGCAATTTGAAATTAAAAGCCAATCCAAAATTGAGGCTAAACCCTCTCTGACCTCGCACATAACAGTACTTTAATAACAACTGTACACGTACGTACGGGCGGAAAACCAAACAAATGTTTTAATTGCGGTTCATGTTATACAAGTAAATATTCTTTAAAAAAAGTTAGAAGTGTATCCATAGTAATATAAACTATACACCTATCTTTTGAAACCGATGTTTACAAAAGTTTATAATGCGATTCTAGTTTCAGACATAACGGTACTTTAAATAAACATAAACTTATTCATACTGGTGAAAATCCATACAAATATGTAGAATGCGATACTTGTTGTAGAAGAAAACATAGTCTAAAACGCACACAAACTTATTCATGGCGCCGAAAAACCGAACAAATGTTTGCAATGCGACACTAGTTTCAGAAAAAGGAGTAGCTTAAATTGACAAAAACTTATTCATATTGACGATAAACCATACAAATGTTCAGAATGCGATTCTAATTTTAGAAAAAAATTAAATTTAAATAAACACAAATTTATTCATACTCCGAAGAACCTTACAAAAGTCTGAAGAGTTCCCTGGTTCACAATATCTATACTTTCATCTTGAAACTTCAAATTTTGCTATCGGTTTCGCTATTACATCGTCAGGAGAATTTTATATTTAATTTAAATACTTAAAAACGGTGACAAGTAGTTAAAATAAGATTTATAGGTGAAACAAGCGAATATTCCATTTCCAAATTCATTTCGTTTACTGCACAAAAAAAATTACGTCAGCCGGATTTCGGAGTTATTACATTCCCTTATTCAAGCCGAAATTATTACAATATCAGATTAACTTATTGTTATATTAATATTATTGCTCTTTGCTGATCACTAATCCTGAATTTTATTTAGTTGTGATCAGGCGTTCATGTGGCTACCATTATATTAGGAGCGACAAAAAATATATGTAGTGCCAATATAATAGCTTTGCTTTGGTGAATTGCTAAATTGTATTGGTGGTTAAAAATGTTTACATGCAATCCAGTACATGCTCATTCATTCCCGTGCGTAAAATAAAGTAATCAACGTTTTATAATTAATAAAATAAATCAACATTTGAATAAAAGTGACTTTTTGATTTGTTCAGTTACACCAAAGAAATGTTAAACTATGTACTTACAGATTTTGCCACTGTACACAAACTATTTATTTATTATTTTAGAGTAGCGCACCATTATCATAATTATTTATTTGTATTTCTTTTGACTTTACCTTGATCAGCAAACTTTACTTTACTTTATTGAACAAAATTATATTCATGTTAATTTATCTGAATCATTCCCAAAAATATTAATGTTAAGTACCGCGCTAGATTAAACGAATGCATAATAAAATACATAATAAATTTATGATCACTTTAATTATTAATCTAATAATTCCAGATAATTATTTCGCTACTTAGTTGGACATTACGACGTTCGGCGGGCGCCCAAAATTACTATCCCTCTACTAGAACAGGGCATCGTTTTTATACACACGGATCCCCTTCCACATACCGTTATGCATATTTTTCGTTATGATTAATTTGTACATAATTAACACATTCTAGAATCATCGTTATTCCCTTCTTCTGGTAAAATACATTTTGTCAATGTATTCCACTTAAGTGTATATACTGCGGGCAGCAAAAAATTATAATAGTGCGCACAAACGATAGAGCTTAGTAAAATCTACGGAAAGATTTTTGTTCGAAGAAAATCGGACTGCGGATGCCGGAGAAATTTTCAGATTTATAGTTTTTAATGACGACGAAAACATGGACGCCATATTGATTTCTAGAAATTTTAGTTCTCTAAGGCATGCATCAGTGAACGTATCCGGCTGGATCTTGCTGGACTATACCAGTTAGTGAATTTCACAGTTTTCAACAACAATTGGCCCAAGCTGTAAGTGAAATTAATAGCTTGAAATTTCAAAACACCAACTTGCAAAGTGAAAAAATGTGCTTCCTCTCAAAAGAGTATGGAGCAAGAAGTTAAAGTCCTGTTAATTTTTTTTTTGCGAAAATAACTCCAGCAGTATTTCAATATTTTGTTAAAACGTTTATCGTTTCAAAACAATAAAACATTGTTTGTTTGAAAACAATAAAAGTTTTTAAAACAATTTTGTTCAACAAACTGTTTCCAAACGTCTACCAACAGTAGCGCACATCACTACTTTATACTGTAGCCCATGCACGCCATTGAGTATTCCATTTTTAATTTTATTGTATTCATCTGTATTTATTTTTTGAAAATCATTACCTTAAGCGAGCCTGAAGCTGCAGTTAAATGTCCCGTGAGAGTTAAACTTTTTAGCATTAAACTGGCGTAACATTAAAGACCAGGTCATGTAGGCTTTGCTATTTCTTAAACGTATATTTCTTAAAATTTAATTATTTCGTAAGTGCTAATGTAATAATCATACAAGTTTACGTTGGTTTATTTTATAACTGTTTATTTTAATGTCCTTTTATGGACATTGTGGCATTAAATTAAACTACGTGTTACAGAATTTATTCCCAGTCAAAGCAGTATCGTGATTATATTATGATTATATTTGTATAACCACCAGACCGCCTTTCTTAGTTCTTTGTAACAGAAAATGCTCATGTGTGAGCTCTCAATGGTGGGGAAAAATTGTTTTAACTGATTATATAACACTTGACATCAAGTAAACACATTGATGTTCATAGGTAAACATAAATATACGCAATAACAATGGGACATAATAAGGTTTTTTCTTCTTAGTATTATAGCGTAGGCTGATGATAAATCAATTATTTGGGTTCGAGCCACACAGGGGTGATCGAGAAAGAATAACCACAGTTTAGAAAAAAATTTAAGTTTAATGAATAAAATAATATTTGATTATCGCAGACGTAAAAATTAAATAAGGAATTATCTTAAATCACTAAATGTCAAAACATGTGATAATATTACTGATTTAAAATGAAATTTATCACAATCGGTTCTGTAATCAATCGGTTCTGTAAGAGGCTTGCGTATAATTCTTGATGAAACTACTTCCAACGTAGATGCCATAGGCGTCTCTTTACTGATCAGTTCATCAAATCTTGAATATTCTTCGTCAGATATTTCTGCCTTGACTCGAGATTTCCGAGTTCGAGGTAACAGGGAATAGTTGTAGAGAGTGTACTCGTAGAAAAGAGGCGTAGTTAGAAAAGGATTTTTAATCGCAGAGAAATTAAGATAAAATTGTAATAGAAGTTAAGATTGTAAGAGAAGATAAAATCGTAATAAAAGATGAATTCGTAGCAGAAGATAAGATAAGAATTTATTGGTTTGAAATAGCGTTACTTTGTAGTAAAACGGCTTGACTGTGGTAGTGCAAAATACGATTAACGGAAAATACGGCAGATGCTAGTGCAGCGCAGTGCGTATCGGTTTTCGGATTTCGAATTCACTGGTCGAATAGGGCATCACTGGTCGGAAAGTGTTTTATGCGGGTGTAAAAATAAGATGCATAGAATGCACTTGGTATGATGCTCTCTGTTGGAGAGTTGTTGATCTACAATCCGTTTTGAGCGATATTCTTAGCTAGATGGCAGTTTGGGGTTGTATGTTACATTATTTGCCTATGTTAGGAATACGTACCGCTACAGTATTTATAATATGTAAGAGAATTCTACTCGCGGTTTTAATTGACTGATAAGGTTTATTGAAGTTAATAATAATTCATAATTTGTTAGGACGATCCAATAACATATTCGATTAACAAAATAAAAAAAAACAAGAGTAGTGAACTAGATGTAATTTGATTTCTGTTATTATTTGTTCTTAGGTTCTAAGGATCTACATTAACGAAACATCTCTACCGGCACGTCAATGTCCAGACAAACACGGACGCTGATGCTGGTCAGATTAAATTACTAAACGATTGTTTGTTAACCAAGATAATGCGGATATTGTCGATCCATTTACTAGAGTCAAAGATATGAATTGGCAATTGATAATATAGGCATACATTGTTGAAGAGAAGGATTATGTTGCTAAAGACGATATAGCAATGATGGCAATCACGGGTCGCTGAATAGAGTCAACCTTTTCCTGGAATAGGAGACGATCCTCCTGATTGGCTTGGCAGTTGACGGCGGTAACCTTTTAGTTCCATATTGAAGACACGGTTAATGTGAAAGGATGATGAAAAATAAAAGATTGGTATAAAGAATGCAAACTGAAAATAAGGAAACCGAAAGATTCTGTTGAAGTTAGGAGTATGTCATACTTAGCTTGACGTTTGGAATTTCATTATAGACTTGGCTTGAGGTTTCAATGACATTGACGTTTACTTAGAGCAAATCATTCTCAAGATCTAGCGGTGCAAAAGTATACCTTATCGTTCCATTTGTAAATTATGTCTTCGAGATGAGCAAATTTGCTCGCTGAGTAACGAATGGGCTTTTATATGCGGTTTATGGGTAGGTCTTTTGTTTGCGAATTTTCGGCAGGGATATACTTCTGGTGTATCGAATATGGCGCTGATTACTCTATGCAAAAGCTCGAGAAACGTTGAATTGATTACGCCTTCTGCTAAAATTCGGAGAAAGTATAGAATGACAAGAATCGCTCCGTTGAAAATTATAATGACAAGAATCGCAACAGCTTTATGTTGAAATTCTATTAAAATTTAAAATCAAAAATCAATAAGGAGGATATTCATTTAATGTTAAAAGTTTAATGACGAACATCATTCCGCTTTTTTTGGAACATATAAAATCAAGAGCCAATTTTGATAGTTGGAAACGTAAGGGTGAAAAATCGTATCAACAATTATAAATGGATTCTAAATGAAAATGCCAGAAGATTTGTTCTGGCAAAATTTCCAGAAAATTTATCAAATTTCAGAAACACGAAGTAATAACGGTGTTTGCTAGAATTTTTAATCGCAGCACTCATACAAAAATCTCTCCAACGCTGAAATGAAAAATATTGAAAGTCTATGTATAAAAACATTTAATTGTACTAAAATTTAAAATCAAAAATCAATATGGAGGATATTAAGTTAATGTTAAAAGTTTAATGACGAACATCATTCCGCTTTTTTTGGAACATATATAATGAAGAGCGAATTTTGATAGTTGGAATAATATTATTATGCTGTTTCAATAATATTATTATGTATGCTTAATAAATTTGTAATTTAAAGTTTCATTTATTATTCGTGTTTAATTTGAAAACCTATTTCATTAATCTGATACTTTTGAACCAACAATGTGTGTGCATCTTCTAACTGACCCATCATGCAGTCGTAATATACGCTTTTCTTACTCACCGAGGTTTAGAGGTCAGGTCAAAAGTTTTATTAAGTAACAAAACACTACAAACAGAATGTCTCCTACGACATGTAACTTTACTTTGAATAGACGTTCTTAAACTAAAGATAAGAGAAAAACATAATTCTGAAACGCACTCTACACTTTTCGAACGAAACACAAATCGATTACATATATGGATAATTTGTTTTATGAAATTTAATGAATATTCATCCCTTCAATGAAAATGTTATTCATGAATTCAATTCTATGTAATATTACGTAATATTATACATGTTATTATTTGTAGTGTTAGTATTTATTAATAACTTTATCAATGCGTTGATACTTGACTAGAAGAAAAGTTTTAATAAATATAGTTGGCAATTGAGAATATTATTTTTGATACCTATTTGAATGTTTGTGTGAGATACAGCTTTGACAAATTGATAAATTCTTATAAGATTGCGTCTAATGCCACCATTTTTTTTATAAAGTTATTCAACTTTCTTTCGGGAAGCGCAATTATGTTGGGAGCCACACAGATTACAGTTTAATCGGAAATGTCATTTGCATGTCGATGATTCTAATGAAAAGTACAGAAGTTGCTGCTCATCCTAGCACGATTGTTGTTTGTCAATTAAATTCCCCACAGAGAAATTGGTAAATAGTGTAAGATGTTGTTCTTTTGTACTCATAAATCTAAAATGATACAAAAATCAGATGTACTTAAAAACAATGAACTAAATAGACAACAATTGCAGAAAAACATATGACAAAATGTCATCGCCTGATCAAATTAAAAAAATTAATAATCATTAATTTAATAATTAACTTAATAATCCGCTTGTAAAATAGTATAAATCGCTAAATCAAATTTAATTGTATATAATACATGGAACATGGAAAAAACTTCGGTGTTTTCTATGTTCCAGTCCTTACGAGAAAATCTGATTACTGTGCGCAAATAGATAAAAGCTATTTTTTCCATATATGGTAATGATTTATGACATACTTGACGTTCAATTCAGCAATTTAAAAAAATGTATTTTACATGATTAATTTTAACTGATTTTTTCAAGAGAAGCGTGTGCAACATGTATTTAATAACGTAATTTATTGATGTTTCCTTTACATTTACCTAAATCTTTTCTGTATTGTGGAATTTTTTTAATTCATTAGTTTTATGCACATACCTCAACTCAAACTTATTTGTGGCACTAAGGGGAGTATTTATCAGAGAACTCGGGTGTTATAAAAATTCAAACACACTACCTTGTATCCTAATGAAAATAACTCTTTCCCGGGTAACTCATTATCTAGAGAATTAACCTTTCCTCTATTGGGATCTGTAACATTTATGAAACTAAGAGTGCCAGACATCTCGCTTCCAAGCGTCACCGGAACTGGGTCAGCGCGTCTGTATGCGCTCACAGCCGATATTCTCTTCATAACAATTTTCTATTCTTTCATTTCATTTCAGGGCATCGTGGGCCACAAAAAATTGCTTCGCGGTACGCCAGTTAGACACATCTGCTCTAACTGAATAGCGGGTGCCTTAAAAATATGTAAAATTGAAATACATACCGCCTGCCAGTAAAGTTAGAATACATAAAACTTGTGTTAGACTCATAATGACGCATACAGAGGAAACTCAAGCTAGCATAGCCAATCTTGAGTTTCGTTTGTTGACAACAAAAGAAAAACATCAACAAAAAAACAAGACAACAAAAGAAAAACATCAATTATAGATGAAATGAGGATATTATGAAATGAAAGAAATATAGCAATTCCATAAGATATCCTTTTGAAAAAAGATTTTAAATTAACGTGTGTCTAGGATGCTCGACATCCTGGACGCAAGATTATGTATCTTATGAGCGTCAAACATTGCCAAAAAGAGCTCACATGCAATAGTATATAAAAAGACTGAGCTAGACTAAAAGATTAAGCGTTGGAGAAATTTCAAGATAGGTTCACCTTGTTCTTAAAAATACACAAATTTAAATTTTAATACTGCTAATTTACATGGAACGGACTAATTTATAATTAAATACCAATTATTATTCTTTATTTAAATTCATGTTAAACAATTTAATATATGACACTTTTCGGAAACTTTATTAACGTTACAGTAGCAGTGGACTGTATAATAGAGCAATTGGCTAGTTTGGTTTCGTTTGGATAATTCTCGAAGCAGTAAAGCTTGTCATTTAATGTCTGTTCTATATAATACTCCAAACAGAATTAAACACTGTGCTTGAATTTTTATAATGCGAATTTACTATACTAATTTTGAATAACAATAATTGAATTTAACTGCCTGATGATTGATAAATTGTTCTTGATAGAGAATATGTAAACATCTAAGTTGGCGGGGAACTCCCGGGGAACTAAGTTTTGTCTCTTTTAGACGAAACTGGAGTGTCAATTTATCATTGCGAGTGAATTAACCTTTAGAGGTGGTAATTTAATGTGAGTAATTTAATAAACAAACAGTTGCGGTAATAACTTTCATCAATTGACCGATATTCAAATTTCGCGCCGAGCAAACTAGCTGATAAACAGATGATGTTTTAAGGTTCATTCCAAATGCGTTCATTGTTAGACTAACGGTACTTAAAAGTTGCTTTTTTCCCCAAACTCATATTTCAGATGTTGTCACGAACAAAACCATCTTTGTACGAAATATTTCTATCACTGTAACGAAATATTTCTTTAAAATCAATAACAAATCCTAAATTTAATTACGTAATAGTTTTGTCCAAATGTTGTCGTCATTATCTAATTTTTCCAATAGATCCGTTTAACATAACATGAACATCAAAGCCTCTAAAGGTTGCTAACTTAAATAATTCGAAATCTGTTTAAAATATCCTTTTACTTTGGTCGTAAGATTGGATAACGTGGTCTGAACCCCCCGAATCTCTTCAGCGTTTTCTGTTAACAACAAAAACAAGAGACGAATCATGTGGAGAAAATATTTCATCTCCATCTGACAGCATTGCTAGCGACCTATATTCTGCAATTGCTGAGAATTTCAAACCCTCTCCCATTTAGATAGTGTGTGTCTACTGCTCACAGTCAGGAAACTACAAATGCCAGTTTCGGCTATGCAGTACATACGAAAGATTTGTAGTGTTTAAACATATTTGTATGCTAGATAAAGATAAAAACATTTAACTAATATCCAATGAGATTGTTTAGCGCCAAAAGGGTAAAAAGCTTAACCGTTATTCAGAGAATTGTAGTAGAATGAAATTTCCTGTCTAAACTTGCATAAGCCGACAAAGGAAAAATGTGCGTTAAAAACAATCGCTTCATACAAAAAACTAGCCATCGTAAAAGAAATACGTAAATCGTATATCTTAAAATATATGACAATTAAGATAAAACGAAGCCGCTCATCGTTTCGGCAAGAATAAGCCGCTCATCGCTCATCGTTTCGGCCACTCATCGTAGCCGCTCGTCGTTTC
>WYDF02298446.1:0-15740 GCA_009867245.2 Adranes taylori
TGTTATTTTATATATGTTTATAATAAATTTATATTTCATTGGTATATTTTATACTGATATTGCCGGGAGAATTTATGTCCAAATTTTTGGGCGCGGTGTGTGTACGTCTAATCAGTGCAGTTGAAACCAGCTAATTTATTTTGCTGCAGCATTATGATTTGACTTATACCTAGATCTATATATATATATATATATATATATATATATATATTCTCCATTTATTTTAATATGACCAAGCCAGCTCAACAAAACTTAAAAAAATTCAAATTTCGCGCTCAAATAAATCTGTCAGTTTTCCTCTCAAATCTATTTGTTATTAAGTACCTTTCGTGCTAGTCAGACATATTGCTTTTTCCTCCCCAAAATGATAGCTAACAATGATCTGTTCCTTAATCTACCCACCAGTACACTATTTTAAGTATAATAAGATCCTAATGCAGCACCCAATGAACTGTCCGTGCCTTCTACTCTTTTGTCTTCTAGATCCAGTTAGAAAATTCCCAGCTCTAAAGTCATCAGCCATATTATTTTTCTCAAATTTCAGCTATTCTAAAAGCTAATGTAATAATAAATCTAGTAAGAAATGAACACATTTAAGGTGCACCCCGCTGCGACTCGTAAACAGTTGAAATATCGCACGATGTGAAAGTTTTATCAAACATACGAAAATAGTCGATGACGATGACGATGATATATACGAATCTCAACGATGATGATGGCTATTATAAGTATAATAAGCCTCTAATGCAGTCCCCAATGCACGCTCTGTGTCTTCTTCTTTTTTGTTTTTTGTTCCAGTTAGAAAATACCCCAGCTCTGACGTCATCAGCCATATTGTTTTTCTCAAATGACAGCTATTCTAAATTTGTATATGCTCAAATTAAAATCTAATGGAATCTCTACTCTTGCATGGGTCCATTATAAAATTCCTTCTCCTATTTTATCCGAGGCGGCAGCAGCATCATATCATCCAGAAGAAGACGTAAATTTTACATAACCATCTATATATAAAAACGTTAATCTTAGTTGTTGACTGTAAATCGTCTGAAGATATTCATTATGCTCTTATGCGATGTTTGCTACTCATTGAATCTATTTTCCTACCACTGGAATCTTCTGGTTTCTAACAGCTGGATCCGCCGTATCTCTTTGAGTTTGAACCTATTTGAATTATTATATGAGCTGTCGAATATTAACCGAATCTATTTCCCATTATAATTGTAAGTTCAGATCATTTAAATTGAATTGAAACGTTATGATATTGATATTTGAACTGAAGATGTACTATGAATTGAAACGAAACCTCGTTGTCATTTAAAATTTTACATAACCATCTATATAGAAACGTTAATCTTAGATCTTGTCTTGTCTAAAATCATCTGAAGATATTCATTATACTCTTATGAAGTAAGTTTTTAAATATCTAGTTAGAAAATAACCATTTAAAGTGCGCATCCACCCCCTTATGATATTGACATTTGAACTGAAGATGTACTATGAATTGAATCGAAACCTCGTTGTCATTTAAAATTTTACGTACTGATCTATATAGAAACGTTAATCTTAGATCTTGATTTGCCTGTAAATCGTCGGAAGATACAATTTATACTCTTATGAAGTAACTTTTTTAATACATATAGTTAGAAAAAATAACCATTTAATGTGTGCATCCACCCCGCCCGCGGCTTGTTTAAATTTTGCTCTCTAATCTTATCAAATTTAGATAAGCTTACATAATTCACACCTCATCGAATTCACGACATCCGATACGAACAGCAACGATGAGGAAGACGATGACGGGACGACGAGTTAAAAAAATTCAAATATTCAAATTGCGCGCTAAAAAATCTCTAGTGATTAATCTAGTAACTTTTTTCCACCAAATTTTATCAACCGAAAGTGTTCTATCATCCGCCATATTGGATTTTTATTTGACAGCTGTCAAACACAAAACTATTTATGTTACACTCTATATGGTGTTCGATTCTTTTAGAATGAGTTAAGGTAAGGTCCGGGTGGGTGGGTGGTTGCGGCAAAATCGGCTACTAATCTATAACTACTAATCTACTGAACTACCCCAGAATATAACACCATATTTTAGAATACTATATATGTTCGCATAGTAGAAAGTCTTCTCAATTTTTATGTATGTGTTTCTAATCAGAACGTTAAGTCCATAAGACACTCGAATAACACGTTTATTTACAAGTTCAATGTGGAATTTGAAGTTCATTACTCATTGTTCATTACTCGAAGTTCAGAATATTGACTCATTCATTGTCGCACGTGTGCGGTCCAGGACATCTAATGACTGACATGTTCTATATATAGCTTGTTATTCTAAGAAGAAAACATTTGCGCCGATAGTATGGACCGCACTATATTAGTAACGCAATATATTAAAGTTTAACAAATTTTTTTATCTGCGTCATTATTTTTCTTGCTATTTTGTTCTTCATCCGCATCAGAATTTACAATGGTGTTAGCTGACGAACTGCTTTCATGCTTTATGGTCCTGCTTAATTGTACTTTTCTAGTCTCTTAGTTGTTATTTATCTTTTATCCAAGGACTTTAATGTTTTCTTGGGTTTCATATCCATATCTACAATTCTCATATATGAGATCAAGTAAATTTTAAATTTTGTTTTGATTTTGATACTTTTACGCTTTATACACATGTCGTAAAGTTTGCAAGAAGATAAGCCAAATTGTATAATTTCCAAACTGAGAGGCGTCGTTTGATGACATCTGTTAGTAAAATGGGAATACATCACTAATTTAAGCGATGTACATTACCGCAAAATCATTGACAAGGTATTGGACATTTCCGGTATGAAAATATTACATTTTATTCAGATTACTAAATTAAAATGCTTGCGATTCGTAAATCATGCAAATCATAAGCTAACAACAATTGTCTTACGTTAAGGTGAAATCTTACGGTAGAGTGAGAAATGAAACCCGAAGAGTTATGAGACTGTGACTTATTGGCATTCTAGAATGTTTTAAGTATAACCTCAATTAATTGTAGTTTATGAATTTTCAGCAAACAGTATAACCTAGGCAATTTTATTATAAATCTGGTTATAAGCAATATTAACAGATCGTGTGCCATAGTGGGTTTACCAGCACAACTCGCAACGCGTGATTCTATGTCACTAATATTTTGGACATTTAATTATATATTTAGAATTTAAACGTAAGAAAGCAAATACGTATACCTTAAACTTATCAACGGCTTCAAAATTTGTATAGACGTTAAGAATGTTACATAGCAGACTTGTTTCAAATTCAACATCTGAATTAACATTAGCCACTTGTTTAAGCAATTTTTGAAGCATATGAGGGGACCCATCTATAAATACTATTTGACCAGCATATCCAATCTCTTCCAATTGACGAATCAGTTCCAATGCGATGACACAGCCATATGAATAAGCTACTAAGTTTAGCTTTTCGTCTTTCTGAAGATTATTTAATATATGCTAAAACAAGAATGAGCAATTATCGAGGAGAAACATAATTTTTTAGAGGAATTAAGTCTATTTCGCTTATGTAAGAAAAACAGCAATGAGAATGCAAAACTAAATTCTGGGAATCTCTAAATTTTTTTGGGACGTATCCCAAACAATACTTTATGAATACGCTTGGGTATTTAAGCATTCAACATAAAAATGTGTCCCATAGGTATTTTAGGCCCAACAGATATAAAGTAATTTTAGGTCAATATTTTCAATAGTTTAAAGTTTTCCAGGAGAAAATAAACCTTTATGTAAATTTAATAAGTCCGGACCGTACTATATTTGGTATCTTGCCAGTCAGCGAATCCTTTACTGATTACTCCCTATTTACTATTATTAATTAAATGTTGCTGGGTCGTTATTTTCTTTATTTTCAACTGTAAGGAAAATTGTGTTGTATCCGTATTAACATTTATGTAAATCAAATAAATATTAAGCAGTACTTGTTTTATTATTTGGCAAAATTCGTAAACCCACTATTATTTTTGTTGCACGTAAAAATAAATTATTTTCTGATTAATAAGAGTGTGTTTTAAAATCAATGGTCTTTTGTTTGAATGGTGTTTTATTAGTTCATAGGCCCAAATTGCTCTATTAAGACAATTGGAAACTGCAACAAAGACGTTCGCAAAACTTAAAATCCCAAAAATCCAACTGTTGAGATTATATAAGAGTCTAGAAATTAAGTGTACCACACTCCACCAAAGGCCCCAAACACCAAATTCGTTCCGCCAAAAGTCAAGTTCACACCACTTTCAAATCACATGTAATGACCTTCATAAATAAAAGTTCTGTCGCGTTTTATTTACATGTTCATCTTAAGTTTATACATGTTTTTATGGCAGATATACATATGTCCCAGAACAAAACACTGGTGGGATACATATCGTAATAAGACTGCTCAACTCTTTCTAATTTAGTTCTATGGTAGATAGTTTTGTACGCTTGATTTGTTTGTTAGACGAACTTGTTGGAAAACATGAAGTCGAAAAAGGCAATAAGTTATACCATTAATAAGTTTTACCATTAAAATGTAGAAATAATCATTGATCCTTGATTAAACCCTATTGTAGTTAATTACGTCTTAAATAAATTCTTTTGTACACATCTGGGGCCACCGACCCATGGCGTAATGCAAGTGTAAGAAAATAGATCTGTTTGGTATTCAATAAATAATTAGTGAAAGCTACCGTATGATACTGTATAAGTATGAGTGAATAAATCAGATCGGATTGGACATGAATCCATTATGACCCAAAGTAATTAGTAGAGTAGGGTTTATAGATAATTAAGTGAGAATACATTAGAAGAAATTTGCTAGAGGTAGGGAGAAGAACTGATCGTAATTTTGATAGGAAATTAGATAGTCAAAGAAATGAATAAAGTCTCACAGCTCTCACTCGAGTAAATAGTTGGTAATGAGAAATTTTCAGTTGTGGAATGAATCCTTGTCGGTCAGTGTGTTGAAAATAAAATCATGAATTACATTAAATTATAATTTAAAATAAAAATTAAATCATGAATAATTTAAATTGTTAAATAAGGATCGGGAGTTGGATATGGTGCATAATAGTGTACAGTATTCGGTAATAATTAAATAATTCTTTTAAGTTTGAATTCTTTAATTAAAATAAATTGATTAGCCAACGAGTTTAGAGGAGAAGTAACAAATATGGAATACCATTTCCTTTTTGTCCTGTAATTTTTGTATATTTTAGAAGAAGTGTTTGATTTTTTTCAAAAACATTCTTTAGTATTTTATTTATCAGGCTTTTATATTAGAAATGAAAAAAGATGTATACCGGGATCCTCAAAAAATAATCTTTAAAAAACGAGAGTTTTGTACCTAATGCGTAATATGTATATAAAATGGTATATGCCATGATCCTAATATGTAATAGAGTAACGCGGATATAGGTAGACAAATAATACAGTTGAAAATGAAACAGTATACATTTTAAAACAACATTTATTATGTACTTCAGAAAAGGAAAATTAATTTCTTTTGAACTTTGAACAAGAAAAAGTAAACCTAGAAAAAATAAAATACAGATTCTCTATTTTATAAAGTATCTAAAATGTAAAGATTAGATACTCAAACATGGATAGTGGGAAAACAAACTAAGTTTCTTTGCAAAACTCACAAATAAAAATATCAGTTTTACATCCCGAATAACCGACATGTCACCATTCTTTGCCGACAACACATTCTATCCACTTCTCTCCTTTTGCATCCTCCAAAAACTTTCCATCACAATAGCAAAAAATAGCATATTGCTGTGGTGTGTCTGCTCCTATGTTCTCCATGACGTTATCGTCGGAAGAGTTATCTTTGAAGCTTACGGATTCTGATTGTGAGGAGGAATTTTGAATGGTCGCACTCTGGTTTGAAGTACTTGTTTGATGTAGATGAACACCACTACAGGATGGCCGATTTAGGTCATCTGATAATTCAGCTAGCACTTTACGTTTCACTGTTTTGGCTTTTTTTGAAGAGACTGTAATTATTGAAGTTTCTAACTCATCTTTAAATGAAGATGAGGTTATATATGCCACCTTTCCAGGTGCCCTTCCTCTTCGAGGCCTTATATATGTCTTAAAAGTTGGCACCGGTGAAAAGTTGTCGGGTTCAATAAATTCCCTTGCTGCTACATTATTGTCCCCAATATTTTCAACTGTTGTAGCTCCTCCTTCCCCAATAGTTTCTTGTTCTGCAGCAAGAAAATCGTTATGTGTAGAGAATGGACGATTTAGAGGAAATATTCCTGTTTTTTGAATCATTAACGGTACTTGTTTGTCCCAATTGTCCAGTTTGCACTTTTAGGTACGCCTTTCCAAATAGTTCAGCAATGTCAAAGTGTGTGATTGCTCTTTGATTCGATCTTCAAAATAATCTCACCTTTTCACTGTAATGGGCTTTCAATGGGCCCATTAACGTTTTATCTAATGGCATATGGTGTATAGAATGAGGGGGCAAGCACACTATTTAAATAAAATTCTGCCTTGCTAATTTTATCAATTCTAAATTGCGACAGTGCGTAGGGTATCAATATATCACTAGCAACACAGGTTCGTTTTGTGATACTTTTACCTTTTCAGTGAAATATAAGAACCACTGAATAAAAAGGTGGGTTTGAATCTACCCGCTCGGGTGACAAACAACTTTTGAGTCAGGAGGAGCATCCCTTTCCAATAGAACATTGTTGTATTATTTTCTAGGGAAGATTAGAAATGGTGGAACAAAACATCATCCTGCACTCATACACAAAACTGCGGTAACTAAACAACATCTTTCTGCAGATGTTAAGGCTCCTACCTGCTTTGTGCCTCTAAGCGCAAGAACAATTTGGACTTTGGATTGAACAATATATCCCAGTCTCAGTCTCAGTCCCAGTCCAGTCTCATCCAAGTTAACAACTCTATCAGCTGGATATTCGCGATTTTCACATTCTGTTTCCACAGTACCAAAAAAATGGCTCACACTTTCTTTATTAAAACCTTTGGCTCTATGCATGGACATGCCAGTTGGTTTTCGGGCAGAAATTCTGCCCATGTGTCGAAATTTTGCTCATGTGCCCATGTGAATGAAGTCCAACCTTTTTTTTCCAGCATTTTCATTATCTTTGGAAATGGGTTTGGTAATATATTCAAAGTTACTAATTGATAAGCTAACCTTTTAACTGCGTGTTAGATCATAAAACTTTTTTCCATCAAAAGCGGATAATTTACCAATTGATCTTCTAATTGTTGTGAAAAAACCGCGGATCCTCCTAATTTTGTTTCAACAGGCTGGGCTGGTGTTGCATTTCACTTAGGTGATAGATGGAATAATGTAGTGCGTGGAACATTAAATCTATCTCGGGCTTTTTTGTACCCCATCTCGTAACCTGCAAGAGCTACGATTGCACCAACTATGTTTTATGTTCTCCATTATTTACGACCCATGGTAAAACCAAATAATTAATTTTTGAATTATTTTAGCAGAAAGTTTTTGCAGTTTTTTTCAGGAAATTCTAAAAAAATGGGGTGTACCTAATATGGAATATTCAGAAATATTCAATAAATTAGGAGCAGCGTGCTACTCCATATATAGTACCCAGCCATCTTTGTTTCCGTTGATCAAACTTACGTGTTAACAACATGCTAATATTAGATTGCAATATCAGAAACTTAAACGTAACTGAATCCTACAAACATTCAAGACACAATTGGACAGTCCTGTGTTTATTCTCACTAGGTGTATCAAGACTTCGAATACATACCTTACATAATTCACAACTTTGCCTAAAAACAAATCGAACTGCGCAGTAATAACACTTGCGTTAAATGGTTTATAAACGACTGTCATCACTCACATCTAGCCATTACAAGGTATTGGTGATGATTAAAATCGAGTAATTTATTAAGCGAGCTTGAACGCTATGTTTATTAATCTATTTGGACGTAGTAATAGAATACAAATATTATTTTGTTTCATTATGTTGGAGAGGCGGTATTTATTTTGCATGCACAAATTATAATTTTATTTGCTTGTACGCATTTTTTAAATCATTCTCAATCATACGTCTGGTTTACTGAATTAGCCGTGACTAAGCGGGACGATTTGTTGTTGATATGGTTGTGCAGAGTTTAGTTAAATTTATAATTGATCGTCAAATTAAAAAAGAAAAGTACTCATAACCCTACCAATGGCAAAGTCTAGTGTCTTATTCTAAATAGAGTAGGGAAACTGGGGATTATAACTTCATTCCATTGCAATACATTAAAGTAGATGAATCGCACCTTTTAAATTATTCCACGAGAAGGTACCTTAGTGTAGGAGGGAACTGATATGTTACATTTTAAACGGATTCTTTCTTTCCAGTCGCGTTCAGAAAATCATCCCACCAAAATAAAAGTGACATATATGTTGGAAGCAAAATCTTGATCCAAATTTAAACGCTACGATATGTTCCACCTACTTTTTTTTATTATGGAAAAATTTGTATATTTTTCACATGACATTATTGTTATTTTATACATAGTTACATCGGTTTTTATGTAAATAAATCTATTTTTGTCAAATAAAAAAAGTCGGTTTTATTGAGGTCGGTATTGCAAGACTTCTGATACTTAATCAATTGTAGTGTCATATTCAGTAGTAATTTTAAATAAAAACTTATAATTAGAGTTTTATTTTTACCCAACTCTTGGCTTCCTCTTTTGAGCCTCTTAAACCTTGAACCCAACTGTTAACTTGCTAATTATAATCCTAAAAACCCATTTGCTTCTCGGATTATTTTCATTAGTTCTATCTAAGACTATATTAATTACATTTTCGTAAGCCACAAGGAAGAGTAGAATCTTGGGTTGAATACCATCGAACGTAGGTATTGCATTTACATGAAAATTTGGAACATTGTCGTGATTATTTGCCATATTTAAATTATTACTTTGATTTGGATATTTTTCGATAAGTGTTGCCCTCTTTTATCAAAACAGAATTCTGTGCAAAACAAATAGCTGTGCAAATAGAAATAAAGATAGAAGATAGGATATTAAGATAAGGGATAAGAGACAAGACATAAAAGATAAAGAGATATGATATAAAGCTAAGAGGTGGCTAAAGAGATAAAAACAAATAAAATGATAGCTTTTAAATCATTTACAGATAAAGTTATTATTTTTCTAGATGAAAAGATAGACTCAGAAAATAAATATTTATGTTGGATATCTTACTTGTAGTAAACTGGTTGCAATTTGTTCCACTGTATTACATGATTCGTCATAACAAATCTGCAAACAATATCCTTTAAATTTCAGTTTACTCGCCAATGTTTCAAACACGCGGGCGAAACCTTCGACCCCAGGCACGAAAAATACTTTAGACAAATATTCCCCACTGCGGGAGGCTGTTTTCATGTCTGTTAGTGGTATTGTTGATTTTTCCTCGGAATCAATGAATCGTAGAATCATTCTGTCGCCCTCTTCACTGCTTTTCTCCGATGGTTGATTTTTATTGACACTGGATTCGTTTTCTTTGTCATTTGCTATTTCCTGTAATCTGAAAATTTGATTGAGTATATGACAGCATTAATGAGCAACATGTGATAAATTTATAATTATTTAAATTAAAATTAGTACTTTTTATAATTCGCTAAATTTTGTTTAATTTCTAATACGTCTACTAATTAAAATTAAAATTAATTTAAAGACGGATATGGATCAACTAATAAAATTATAAATAATAAACCTTCCTAGTAATCTGATTTTATAGTGCGGCGTACCGAAAACAATAAAGGGTTGAATTTAATGATATTATTGAAAATTTATAAATCTATCTGTGTCTTGAAAAAGTGCCGCACGCGGGACTCGAACCCGGGACGTTTTGATAGCGGCTCAAGTGCTCTACCACCTGGTAGAGCACCTGATCGACAATCAGAAGGTCCCGGGTGCGGTGATTTTTTCAAGACAGATTTATATTAATTTTCAATAAAATCATCAATACATTCTGACTAACCTAAACACTCATGAGAATACATCTCGTTGAATTTTATATAATCTGATGGAAGCAGGCAGTCTTAGTCTATAAATTATATCCTAATAAATTCAAATTACAATAAAGTGTATTACATTCGAGAAAAGTATGTCAGTTCTTAGATCGGCATGCAGTTGTTCAACAGGAAGCGCTTGCATTCCATTCTAGGAGGGACACGTTCACGGTCGTACTATTGCCGCATACAAACTATACGCAATGTATAAATTTTTGAATTATGAGTTTATTGTTTTTGTATATTAATTTTTTATTATTTTGTTATTATTTATTTGACCAAGTTATGATCATTTTGACAAATAGTCAATTGCATGATCTTTTTAAATAATCTTAGAAACTAATGTCGAAAGAATAGATAGACTTATGCTGAGGAATAGGAAGAGTTTAAGAGGAACATACATTTGGTTTGTGGATAGAATTATATGTAGTATCAGTATTAATTATTTGGTTTAATTAGGCTTTATATTTTAGATTAATGAGTACAATTGCTTCTTTGTGTTATAAAATTCGAGAGCAAATTTTCCAGGAGCAATGGCGAGTGTGACGAGAAATTTGCCCTCGTTCTAATTTAGTTCTATGTTAGAAAGTTTTGTACGCTTGGCAGACAGGAAAGAGAATATAATTTAAAAGCATGGATACAATGCAGTCAGTTACGGAGAGTTTTACCGTCAATATGTTTGAGAATTAAAATGTAGAACAAATGATCTATCGTTAATTGCACTCTATTGTGTCTAATTAAACCTTGAACAAATTCTTATACACACATCCAGGGCGACCGACCCATGCAGCAAGCGTACTGATTGAGTGAGATGTGTGACGCCGCTGTCAGTGTATGTGTGGATAAATAAATATGATTGGTAATTTATCAATAATAAATGAAAGCGTACAGTTCGATACCGTGTAAGTATGAGTAAAGAAAGCATATCTGATCGGATTTACATTAATCACGGCAATAACAATTAGAAAAGTAGATTATACCTTAATTAAGTACAAATACATTTGATAAAGTTCAAATCTAAATTATATTCATATAGTCAGTGAAACATGGCAGAGTAATGTGACGTTAGGTATCTGTCGTACATCTGAGTAATGACCCGAACATATCGACGTTTTAAAATGTGTCTTTTTGTGAAAATGTGATTTATTTTTGATTTGGCATCTTATTGCATCTTATTGCATCCAGCATCTTATTGACAAAATTTTTCGAAATTTTGAAGCTTTTTTTATTGAACCCCCAATAATTTTAATAAGTTTAGGTATCTCTCATCTATCTGAGTAATAACTCGCGTGTTGCAACTTTTAAAAATGGGTCATGACACAATCAATGACACTTACAATGACACTTTATTTGTCATTGATTGTATAAGGTCAATGACACTTATAAATATTTAACAGAAAATCGAGAAAATAATACAGATTATTTTCTATTTTATCACACCCTCAAATTCTCTTTCTCATTCAACTCTGTTCCTCTTTGCATAATCTATCCTCATTATTCCATTTTGTATATGCCTCAACGCAATATTATCACCTCAATCCTTCTCTATATTGCTTGTAACATAATTTTCCAAGTCATTCCCTCTCCCTTCATCTATCTAAAACTCTCATACTTTCTGAATTTACTACCTTGCCTTTTGATTTTTTATATCCAGTCATGAATTTGATTTCATAAATTCTTCTTTGCACACGAACTATAATCCCACCATTGGTTCTTTCTTTCTTCCAGGCTCTATACGCAATCTGCATATTTCAAAAATTCATTCTTATCAGCTCCCATTTAAAACCTATCCAATCAAATTATAATAAGTAGTCACAAACACTTATCCCTCTCACTTTTCTCTTAAATCATGCCACATTCCTAAACAAAGCATTCAGATCCCGATGCAATCTAGTTTGCTTTTCCTCCTTCTTTCCTCTTCCCCCAAAACGTTCTTTTATTCTATATTATTATTTCTATTGTAGTACATATTATTATTACTATTGTAGTCGAATCTTTATTTTCTGCATTACTCTTCCTTATTCATTTCTGACGCTTGCCATTTATTATATGCTTCTCATCATTGTCTCATATGTTTTTAGAATTGTTTCCCTTTGCATATCCCATTCTCTGATTCATTTCTCCTACTCTTCTTTCTATTCTTCTGTTCTGCACTTTTTTATCTGCTTCTAGTGCTCACTTTATATCCACAGACATTCTTTTATCCCTACCTTCTTGTACACCATTATTCTTAATATATATTTGCCTAGAACTGATCTCTCTTCCTTTCTATTCTCTTTCCATTTTTTTTTATTTTTCATATTCATAAACCCTTAATTTTCGTTTAATTGCTCTAACAATATCCTGTAAACTATTTAGGCCACACTCGTCCATTAATACATAATCTATAACTGATCTACTGTCACGTCCTCTATACGTAAATTCACTATTTCAATCCTTGTTCATACATCAATGTCACTTCCCCTCCCTCCATCCATTCTAAAAAACACAGTTTCTGAATTTACTACATCGTCGTTTGATTTCCTCTATCAATTCGGTTTCACATACACACTCATCTTTCTTCTATTCTTACAATCAATTTATTCATAGTCGTAATAAAATCACTCTTCTCTTATCTTTTCGAAGTATTATACCGCTTCACATATACCGTAATCATCAGACATCTCTTATTCCCTATCCGCATATACACTCCCTCTATACCTTTCACATAATTACCCTTCATTTCACTAATTCTTCTGTGCATCCCAATTATAATTCCACCATTGGCTCTTCGCTTCTTCTGAACCCTATATAATCTAGATATTTCATGAATTCATTCTTACCGCCTCCCATTTCCCAATTTCCGCTGATGTTTCTATCAAACTTATCCAATCAAATTGTGATAAGAAGTCACAAAAACTTGTCTTTCTCTCACTTTTGTTGAATATTTTAAACCCTGCCACATTCAAAATCATAGCATTCAGATCCCAATCCACTCTAATCTGCTTTCATTCCTTCTTTCTTCTTCCCACAGAACTTTATTTTATTCTATACTATTTTTCCTATTGTTTTATATATATATCATCGAAACTTTATTTTCTCCATCGTTTTTCCTCATTTGTTTCTAAAGCTTGCTATTTTATTTTTATATTCTTCTCGTCATTGCCCCATATATTTTACAATTCCTTCCCGTCTTTTTATCTTCCATTTCCCGATTCAATTCTCTTGTCTCTTTTTTCGCTTCGATTGCTTTCTATTCTTTTGTTTAACACTATATTTTATCTGCTCCTCGTCCTTGTCCTATATTCACAGAAATTTTGTTATCCTACTTTCTTTTATCTAACCTTTGCTCTATGTTCCCACCTGTCTCTTGCAAAATACTAAACTTTTCTATGTCACCCTTTCTTTCACTGTCAGATCATTCTCTAGATATATTCGACTTGCTTTTAGAATGGTTTTTTGTTTCAATATCCCCATCTTATCTTCCCAGGATCTGAATTTTACCCGTAATAGGTGTGTCTCCCTTTCAATTTGGTACACTTCCTAGCCGATAGAATTCCTATATCTCAACTGACTGTTATGACTCCTCCGTAATACTTTTAAAATTTCATTGCTACCTCCGTCATCCTTCATTCTATAAGTCCCCGACAGGGGGAAGGGACTGCACCGGGGATACTTCAGACGATTGTTCTGAGGAATACTAATTTTAGTACAAAATTTGTATGGCGTGTCGGTAATTCAGGTTTCTGCGTCATTGCTTGCCTGTGGCCCTTTGCATTGGACGGCAGATAGTGACTCTTGTTTAGGTAACAGTATTATAATCCCAATAAATATGTCAACGTGTTCATAGTTCGTCACCTATAATCGTTGACGTCATAACGTCATGACGTCATAATGTCATTACGTCAACGACTGAGCATTTGGAACGCTGCGTTTGAGGTTACATAAATAGATAGCAATATTTGTGTAAACAAACACCCAGCTGTACATGTTTGTTCGTATATCATCGTCTATTGTCACCATCTGATCAAATATAATATTTCAGGTTATGTGCGTTGACAAATAATGTAAACACAGGTATTCGTATTCATTTATGGCCGACCACGTTTTGTTATCAATCGTAGATTGTCGCCCATGCCGACTTGTGTGCACACTTGTATCGAAAATATTATAAGGTATAGTGTATTGCAACTATAGAACGTCTTTTTGATAGATGTACAACTACGTTTTCAATGTAATTTTATTCCAATTTACGTTTCGAATTTTGACGATATGAACCTGTTAAATTATTAAAGCGATATATTCTTGGTTTTCTTTTTTCTAAATATTCTTTTTCTCTTAAATTTCCAGTTTTCAATTTCTTTCCTTATATCCTTTGATTATTTCTTGATCAGATCTTATCTTCTGCATTTCGAAATATGAATTCATAAAATTATTGAATTAAAAAATTAAGGAAATCATCGGCTAGGAAATGTAAAATTCTGGAATTTAAAAACTTATAATTCTCGAGATACGTACCTTGCAAACGTCAATGTCCTAACATCTTGAGGCGTAAGAAATACTTCATATTCCCTTTCTAGAGACTGTTTAATCTCAACAGCCATCATCGAATCCATTCCCAATTCAGCTAATGTTGAATGTAAGCTAACAGTTTTCAAATCTCGCAATCCGAGTATATCAACAACCATATCAACCATATTGTCAATACTTCCCAATGTATTGCGTTTCTCTGCCACTACAATACTCGATATAATCGTTTCGTCTTGCATCAAAAAACTGTCCAAATGTTCCAAACAGTTTGAAATACGTTGTTGCAAAGTTCCACCTAGATATTAATGAATTTTATTCTCAACATGGATTACTCATCCACTGGATGAATGAAAGTAATTGAAATTTGAGAAGCAAAAGTTTTAATTGGTTAAGATTTAATAACAGTAATCAACATGGCCCAAAAAAAGATTTAAATCCCATTAGACAATAACGTTACTGCTATTAATAAATGTTAAAATCATTAAAAATGTATGTGTCCAAATTAAAAAAAATCTGTATATGTTTTAGAATTTTGTTTCATTTATATTTTACCTATAGCTCTTTCATTTTGATCCTCTTGCATTTCAGCAACTAAACCCACATCACCAATGGCACCCCATTGGATAGCTAAAGCAGGCAATCCATCGATTTTGCGTTGTTCACATATGCGCTCCATTATCGAATTCGCCATTGCATAGTTTGTTTGACCCGCATTTCCACGGCCACATGATACAGATGAAAATACAACAAAGGATCTATAAGGATTAAATTGTTGCTCAAAAAAGGAATCGTAAATGAATACAAGATGTATAGAATAGTATAACAATTAGGTGCCAGTACGTATACTTTCCTCTACACTTTTAGAACTAAATTAAACAAAAAGGTGTTTTGTAACAAGTCATTTGTTACTTGTGAATTATCAAAACACAATAACTGACTCTGATATGAATTGTAAGTCTGTGGATAAAATGTTTATCATGAATTAATAGAATTAAATGAAATGAATGAAGAAATTAAGGTGATAAGACAGTATAATGTAAATTTTTCAAAAGAAACTGGATGATAAAGAAAGGAACTGTGGAAGGGAAATGATGGACTTGGCAGGGAGATGAAGGACTTAGAAGAGAAGAATAGAATAGAATAGAATAGAATAGAATAGAATAGAATAGAATAGAATAGA
>WYDF02298456.1:0-15740 GCA_009867245.2 Adranes taylori
CCCCGCCACGAGTAAACCATCTGGATTCCACACTGAGAGATATACCATAAAATCATCTAAATCAGTTTCCCAACCTTTTATACCTCCAGCTCCCCGGGTTATAATTGTATACTTTCATGTCTCCTCCAACCTAACCTACGATCGTAGCTACCTAGCGGGCGAAGGCATACCGCAGGTGGGGCAGTACAATCTGAGACATGTCGGGAACAACGATTGAAAGGGTGAATTAGTGATTGAATGAATCAGTAAAGTAATAAAATGAATTAGTAAGTGGGATTTACGACGTTAAATGGATTATCCTTTCGTAAATGCAAACGCACCCCCCTCCCTCCCGTACGATTTTACTATGCTCCACTGGTTACGAAATCATGCTCTAAATAATCCCTTGAAATGTATAATGCATCACTTATTAAAATTCTGCGTTTTGAATCTAGCGTTCTGTTTGGAGCACTATGAACTGCGCCCTAGCTCCTTTTGTGGAATACCTGTATACATTTATGGTATATTTTAAAATGGTGTGATCCTTATGGTATCAACACTAGACGGGTCATAGTCGAGGCATTTATATTCCTCGCATATTAATGATTTTTTATGGTGTATAATGAATTTACGCTCATAAAATGTTCTTTTGTGCGTTTCGATATTCAGTCTTGTCAATTTATTTCTCAAATAATTAAGTCTCCTACAGAGCTCCCCTCAAATAAAATCTCTGATATATCATTCCTTAGATGATTCCTATGAATTTATTGCTTCATGCAGATAAATTTTATCACATATTGACTCAATTTAATATGCTTCTATAGCTGTTTTGAGCACCACCCACATACACGATATGTTATGGAGCTTATGGACGCCATTAAAAATTGGAAATTTGCCTCGAATGCTTTGTATGGAATTATCTGCGTTTCTTTGACAATATTTTACTAATAAACAAACTTAAAATTAGTAGATAAATTTTTCTTATTGTTTAATGTAATTAATAGCAAATAATAATATGTGCAACTATTAAGGTGATTTTTACAATGGACCTTAATCCTTTCCACAGTTTTGTTCAAAAGACGAATGCTTTATTTACTTCATTACAAACTCCATAAATCTGATTTAAGCGAGTATATGGTTTAATCCCAATGTACGACAAAATTATACTTAAAAATTAATAAATGATAGTGGAATTAAAACAAGTAATCATTACTTACATACATATAAGACACCTGGCTTCTTGTTCTTACATCTAGGTCTACACAAAACGTAATGTCACATAACACAAAATTTAATTATATATATAAATATTTAACCCTTAAAGTTTTAACTAGTATATCAATAAATAAGCTATTGATTAAATAATTAATAAAACACACAGTACTATACATTTAAGAGTAATAATTATTTAGTATAGCGGATATAGCATACCAATCTTTCATGCAGATATGTCAACAGTGGTGCATAGAATTTTAAATTAATATCAATCTCGCCATCTGTTCTAACTCGCAAGAAACTGTCACTGTTACCTGTAATTCGCAATTTAAATGAAATGTAGAAGGCGCTGCAAGATGTAAATTAATATGACATGATGGCAGGTACAGAAGGGATTGTTTTGGTTACAGTCGTAGGAGCCAGGCATTTTTATTTAGCTTATTTATTTAGAATATGTAGAATATTGATAACACGGCCTATTAAAAAAAAGTGAGGCTGTTTTTTTAGCAGAACATGTTTGATACGGAATGGAAAGATAGTAACAAGGCGTTTGCTTATGTTTTGAAAGCTTCAGCAATTCAAAGTAAGCCAATCTTGCTATTCTTAAATTATATGTATAAATGGATCCATAATACATAATAACAAATTTAATAAAACCCTGTAATAATAAAACAGGAGCAGATAATAAATTATTGCAACGTTATTTTACATTAATCGGTATTAATTAATAGATCATTAAAAGCTTTGTAGTATCTACTTCCTTAATAACAACTGTAGAATCAATTTACAAAATGTTATTTTTAGATTTTTTTAGGTTTTCTCTTTTCTGCGACCAGACTGCCACGTTTTAATTTCTACACGAATTGACGAAAAAATATTTTTTAAGTTGCTTGCGTACAACTTGTGGAAGTGTACAACAATTATTCTCAGATAAGATGCCGGATCTTTATTAGAACAGAAATGGATGATTAACATTTACCTGCGGAATAACAGCATCAAGATGTTTCTCTCTACATGTATTATAATTCTGATTGGGGATAAATATTTTTATTCAATTTAATTCCGAACTAAATTTACGTTATATCATATGGATTAATTAAAACATGAACAAGAAGTACACTATATGTATCGTTATTTCTTTAATTAAGCTACATTATAGAGGTACAGAAACAGCACCGGATTCCTCTGTTGGTCTTATAGTGGATAACAGAGTGCTTTACTGAGTGAATCAAATATTTCTAATAAACACTGCCTGTTTCTGGATATTTCTCGAGATGGAGAATCCGCGTTGAAAATAATTCATCCGTAATGAAAAACTTGTGAGCGCATGATTTAGTTATTCCTATTCAATTTCACGTTTGATTTAAAGTAAATTATTTTTGAAATTACAGGAAATATTCTTTCAAACATTTTATATTTGTAATAGAAAAAGTAATAATGTAGATTGACAATAATCAATTTATTGTATATTTTAGTAAACATTAAATTTATCGAGTTTCGGATCTTTATTTCATATAAAATGTTTACAATAAAAACAGCCACTCTTAAATATCGAATAATACAGAAATATTCCTTCATTATAAACAAATATTTTGTAATTTCTCTCGACTGCAGTGCTTCAATTGATTATTACTTCAGCTGATTTACCTAACCTTAAAATTCTATAGTAATTTTGAGTCATCATTTTACTATTAGTGCATGCATTTAAATATTCTAATAAAATATGGTGAATTCGAACTCTTATGGTTTTATTAGTATGCATCCAAGCAAAAACCCAATAATTTAGCATTACTGTATTCTGATTTGCAGATTAAAATTATCATGAATATACCTATACAAATAGAAGAAAGTACATTCTCATTTTCCAATTTTATTACATTTGACAACATCGGCGAATTAGACTTTGATAGATAAGGCTACGAAACAATAATGTAAAGAGGTTATGAGAATGGCGGTATGAATTTTTCAGTATTTTAGAACATAACTTACCTTCGTTATCCAATAAGCTAACTTCGTCTTAATGTTCAATCTCACTCAACTAAGCAGTTTAAATAGAGTTCACTCGCACTACATTTAAAATACTAGGCCTGACTCCGGTATAAATACGCGGGTTTCATTACGCGGAAGCGCCTACCGTTAATGTTTAATCCTAGATGGCGCTGACCTAAAACCTAATATTTCATGGAACAGGTCCGACTTGTCTCTAATACTAGTGATAAATTTCGACCTATTGTTCGTGAATCAGGACTCGACCTGTCTCTAATATTGTTCGTGAAGCAGTGCCCGACCTGTGTCTAATTCTAGTCCATACTAGAGATAAATTTAGACCTATTGTTCGTGAAGCAAGATATTTTGTACTAAAATAATAAAGAAGCTGTAAAGTTCAATGAGTCTTTGACGAGTTGGAAGGAAATTCATCTGGATTTCTCTACTCTGCCTCTGCAAACTTGCTTCACATTTTAAATTAATTAAATACGTGGAAAAAGATCGGTCATTTGAATTGCTCATTACCACCATTAAAAAAATTGATGAGGGGGTCATTTGGAACCGATAACAATAGAGTGATATTGACCAGGCGGTTCCAAAAGGTTACACTACGTCCAGATGATGCCACACGGAAGGGAATGAAATGCTTGAAAGCATTGACATTTCCGAATGATTTCAAGATCATTCAATAAATGTCGAAATTATGTTCAATGTGCAGGCTGTATTGTTCAATATGCAAATTATTAATCTTTAAACATTTTAAAGATCCTATAATGTTTTTGATTACTGTTTAAAAGTGGTTTTCAAACATATTGCAATAATTATGCAGAGCACGAGTGCTTTCTTGGATATTACGAGGAAAGTGGCCATGCTTTTAGCTAATGATTTGAGTTTTATCACTTGGTAAATATATGTAGTTAGGAATACCAACTCGGCCAGGCCCAAAAAGAGTAAATTTCTTCAAAAAAATAGTACACATATTTTATATAGCATGAGTACATAATTTTGGTAACCCTATGTACAGTAAACTCGCGATTAACCAAGTTCCATCAACCCAGCTCTGGATTTACTGAACTAGACACGGGAAGATAAAAAAATTATTCGTTTTACAAACCGTGTCGAGCCTTAGATGTCGTACTTCGAGTCACTCGTAATTTCTCTCTTTGCCACTGTCACTTCAGTTGGCTCCGAGCTCATGTTAAACATGGTTGTGTTATTGTGCGTTGAATGATTTCTGTGTTTCGATCTGAGCGGCAAATGGAAGAGAGTTCTACCTTCTCTTGAAAGGAAATTTAATGCAATACAATGGTTGGACAATGGCGAGTATATTAAAAGGGTGGCTACCGATTTGGGAGTTGGGGATTCGAGACGTAACCGAAAAAAAATTGTAAACTTTCTAAACAAAAGTGTGAGTGGAGCCAGTGGTTTTAGTCAATGCTTCAAGCTAAGGTCCTTAAGTTCCACCAGAACTTTAAAGACGGCGAGGAAACATTCACTGCAAGCGATAGATGGCTGGACGGGTGGAAGAAGAAATATGGCATAAGGCAGCTGAGACAGCTTTCAACTCAGACGAAACTGTTCTTAACATTCGAATGCTACCTTCAAAAACTTTAGCAGCACAATCCGAAAAAACTGCTCCTGGATTAAAAAAAAGTAAAGAGAGAGTTACAATTCTAGCGGCCTGCAATGCTTGTTGTTCGTTAAAATTAAAGCATCTGCTTATTGCAGAGTCTAAAAACCCAAGAGCCTTTCAAAATATCAAAGTCAACTGTCTGCAACCAAAGAGTGCATGGATGGATAGCACGATTTTTAGTAACTGGTTTTTTAAAGAATTTTTTCTTGTCAGTGAAGCATTTTAGAAAAAAATAAGCCCCACAAGGTAGTTATTTTATTATTGGACAATGCGCCATCTCACCAAGCCGTCAAAGCACTGTGCCGTGGTGATATTAAAGCTATATTTCTGCCCATGATGTGACATCGGTTATACAACCCCTACTCCAAGGGGTTTTAGAAACGATGAAGAGAAATTATCAGCGAAGGCTTCTCCCGATGTTGATTGTAACATTAGACGAAGGATTGACTGTTAAGGAAACCTTAAAGCAAGTCACATTAAAAGATGTAGCATACTGGATTACTTCAGTGTGGGACGAGGTGAAAACTACCACCATTCAAAAGTTAGGGAAGAATTTATTTGGCTTAGAAGGGCCCTCTAAAAAGTACCCGAACAGGAGATGTGAGCGAATTAGTTCAACTAGCCAATGAGCTACTTGATGAAAATCTAATCGACAGCGAAGGCATTCGTGATTGGTGTAATGAAGATGTTCAGATGAAGATTACCAATATGGTTAACAGTGCTAAAGACACTGAAGAAGAAACTGATCGACGCCGCTCTCTCTTACATAGAGCAACAAGAAGAGTGTACACTACATGACATGCTCAGAGTTGGCGTAATATTGGATCAATCGAGCTTAACTCAGAAGACAATTAGACTTTTTAGAAATAATTTCATGTTTCTACTTACTTACAGGTCTGTAATTATGTTTATTTTATATATTTTTATACAATAAACCTATTTTGTACAATTCACAAGTTTTACTTAACCTCTGTATTCCGTTTTTCCGTATCAGGGGTGATCTCAGTCTAATAGTTCCAAAGGAAGGTTTCAGATCCAACAATAAGATGAGGTAGATAAAGCTATAATTTCAGAGACCGACGACCATTTTCTTGTACCTTAATCTTTTATATTTTAAGTACAGTAGACTACACAATTTTAGAAGATTTCTTTTCATTTCTGTACACCATACACTTCCATTTTATGCAAGGTACAACTATACATTGTAGTACATCGCACTGATTCATTTCTAAAATAATTATCATCTAAGTTTACAACTCATTTAATTTATTTACAAAGCTTTAGGTTAAAAGAAAAACAAAATATAAACCCACCAAGTTCGTACCGAAAATAGAAGTTCGAAACGGAAATATCAATTCCGACAAATTATTCGGAAAATCGGGTCGTGACCTAACATTCGAACCAATTCTCGAAACATTTTTCCCATTTCGAACGTGGTATCTTAAAAACATTGGTTTTGAATACTCAAACAACTTCTTAAGATGATGAAAATCGCTGTTCAAGCATTTATTGTTTGAGATTCTGGTTCGGGAGCTCCAAAAAATCAGGCAGAAAAGAGCAATGAGGCTAATTTTATGCTGTTCTTCAAATAATAATCAGTTATTAGACCTGCGCGAGTTGGGATAGTCATGAAGAAGAATGATGATATGTTTTCAGTTGATTTTCGACGAGACTTCTGTTAAACTGTATATCATTCAGTATTAACTGTCCGTCAATCTTCGAAAGCAATGTTTGCGACGTGCGACGACTTTGGATTTCGCAGATACTCGATCTCATTTTTGGATATTTCCTTACACCAATTGAAACGAGTCGTTTTCTAAGCTTCGGTCAAATTATGCGGAATCAATCGGAACAGATATTTTTCACAGGAAATCAATTATACTGCAGCCTCCGTTATGCCTAAGGATACTTCTATCTTACAACCCAATTCTCTTCAATCTTGTGGAACACAGCTTCCACTTTTTTTTTGTGAATCCAATACTACGTTTTCATTTCAAAATAGTGGGTAGAAAAAAATCACAATAGGATATACAGAAATTCAGGATAATAAAAGAAACATCATACAAAATTGACATATGTATTATTAATTTTTTTTTCATAATTTTGGTATTCTTTAATACGTATTATAATAATAACAAGTCTAAGAGACAAAGAAGTCTATCATGAAATACTTTTTCACGCGTGATTAAGAAACAAAACAATATTTCGTTTATTTTCACAGTTGCTTTCGATTGTTTGTGTGTTTCGTGTTGTCTTGTTTAATATTTTTTGTTTTTTTTTACAATAGAATATTTACACAAAATTACAAATAATAAACATTATTAATTAGTTGTATGTCGAGACCAAAGGGCCGCTGAAAACGTTTTCAATACATTTATACAAAACATTAATCACAATTGTTTTAATGTTATGTTAGAGAGAAAGAGGGAGAGAGAGAAAACAATAATTTAAATCAAAAATTAAACTCTATTATATATATATATATATAAAAAATTAAATAACTTCAATTCTTGACTACTGGATCACAAAAAACAAAAATTCTATTCTATAAAATGAAAAAAAAAAAACGATAACAGCAAAAAACTATAATATGCTATATACATACGAAACAATGGAATGAATCGATTAAGAAACAACAGTTATAACATTGACAAATGACATTTGTTTATTTTTCGTGTAAGTTCTATCTTAGTTCAAGGCCGCCCTTCAGTTATCTATTATTTTCAATAAACTTAAATTATTTTACTTATTATAGATGTGTCGCAAAAATTTACCTTTTACTTAGTTCAAAGGTAAATGTGACATTTTATTTCACATTCACTTTGATTAGAAATTTATTATAAATGTCATATAAGGAAAAGATCTTTCTAAACAATATTCTAGGTCTTCAGTAATTTTATCACAAAGCGTTTTTTAAACATTGACATCCTTAATTTTTATTTATTAACATAACTTTTGTGTGAACATGGAATAAGTATACCTACACGAACTATTTGATTGTTGAGCGATAAATGGCAACACATCCTTCGGAGGTCTTCGGAGAGATCCGGCCCCGAAGACGAATGAACTACCTAGATATCATCAATGGTATAAGGTCCGACAGGCAAAAGGCTTATTAAAATCCAACCGATCTGATTAGTATTCTCATGAGAACAATACTGAGAAAGAAATTCAGAAATCAATTCCCGACGAAGGAGTGTGAAATGGGATACTGGACGTGCAGGATGCCAAAGCTAGGTTCTGCGTGCAAAATGTGCTATAGGCTCAAGTAGTAAACTCTGGAAAAAACGAAAATTAATATCTCACATGAAATTAATATTCCCACATGGTATTCTTGGAATAGTCAAGCTAGAGAAACAACTCAGAAAGAAACTAACGAACCAAAAAATTTACTTTCTCGGTGTTTCATCTGCTTCGAAAATTTTCGAATTTTGTGTGGATTTTTCATGACTCTCTTTACTTTCCAATTCGGATACCAATGGCAATAAGAAGTTTTGCACGTCTGATATGACATTCAAACCACCAACAGTCAATCACAATATTATTAAAGAGTCAAAATATGGAAATAATTCACACGACTGTAGGCCTACAAAAGAATTAACTTCACTAAACCAGAAGCACTATGGGTAGAAAATGAAACTTCTGTCTATATGTGAAAGAAATGATAACAGTTAAATAAAATTTGCGACACATCTTTACATAAAGTGTACGTATTTGACAAATGTACAGGGTGTATCAAAAATCCTGCACCACAGGATTGTATTAATTTTGTTATGTTTTCTTGTTGTAGGATTGAAAAATGTTAGTGTGACCAATGGTAAAAAATCCGGGCACTTCAGAAGAGGAGGTTTTGGCAAAGGTATCGACAAGCCCGAAAAAAATCAATCCACCGAACAAGTTTGGAAGTGTTCATCCGTACAAGTTATAAGTGCTGTACGCAATTGGTTTGGAAATGTGGAAATGGTTTTTGACCCAGTTGGAGGAGGACCCAGAGCTTTTGTCGAAAGTTATATTTTCGGACGAAGTCAATTTTTATGTAAATGATGAGGTGAACCGACATAACTTTCGATGTTGGTCCGATATTAAACCTCACTGATCTATCGCAATCAGGAGCAAGGTGTTGATCGCGTCATGGTTTGGTGACGTATGTGGAAAAACCGGATCATATGTCCCTACTTTGACGAAACAGTGAACTTGAGTTGTTTGAGTTGTTCACTGAAACAGTGAACTTGAGTTGTTCACTGTTTATATTACGAGATGATATTACAATATTACGAGATGAATTACAACCTGATTTGGATTTGATGGATTCTGGAAAACCACAATGATTTATGCAGGACGGTGCACCCGCATACTATTTGCTTCCCCAGTGGATCGGTCATAGGAGACGAGTGGAATGGGCTCCACGATCTCTAGATTTAAAATCCTATGGATAGTACCGTGTGGGGTTATGTAAAATCCAAAGTGTACATAGTGAAGATCCAGGACAAAAACCATCTGCGGGAGCGGTGTGTGCCATTCAGTAGCGTCTGACTTGGTAACTAACATTCTGCGGAATACGGGAGACCGTTTTCAGTTATGTTTCGAGTAGATTCCTATGGTGCGGGATTTTTAGGACATTCTGTACTTGGTACAGTTAATTCGCCATTTAAATTACGAAATGTAAAAGAATGTTACATTTTTTTAATACTCTGATGAGAACAAATTTATATATTTTTTCCGAAACACAAAAAAATTATATCTATAAAAAAAGACATAACGTTATTACTCAACACACAATACATTGAATTTTCCCCTTTCACAAAAAATATTTTCTTTAAAACTAGTGGCATAATCTCCAGTTTAATTGGAATTAGGCCTTGCGTTCTTGTTAATCAAAGCACAGACACACACAAACACGAAATTAAATCAGTTTTTCATACGATCAAAAACAAAATATCAATCTTTTTAAACACAGCCATAGAGAAACAGTTATGATAATCAGAAAACTGTATGGGAATATTTTTCTTTCCCTTTAAACTAATTATGCCACTAGTTTTAATTTAACAGATACGCCTGTTATTATAAACTAAAACAGATGATGAAATGTTGTGAAATTATGATTGATCTATCCATTAAACTAAAATAAGAGTTTTTTACAATTGTAATATTTCTTAGCACTTGAAACTAGGGTCCCTAAATTTATGTTGGCAATGTATATTTTCTTTTTAAGAATTAACGTTTAGAATTATATATATATATATATATATATATATATATATAATATATTTAATAGGAGGACTAGATGAATTTCTAAATGTTTCAAAAATTTGACTCACACATAAAGGCAAAAAATATTTCTTTTCAAATTCAAGATTTGGAACATTTTTTTTTTAAATTATACAGATTGCACAAAACAGATAATGGTTAAGTTTATATCCATTGTTTTATACGATTTTCTTAACCGCTTATAGACAACTCGTAAAAATTGCTAGAAATAAAAATTTTATTATAAAAGATGTACTTTTAGTTTCATGTATAAAATAAGTTGCACTTCATACAACTTTGAAAATGAATTTGAATCTTTTATATAAGATCAATATAATGAAATTATACAATACAAGGTCCGATGAAAGTTCTATTACCAACTTCAAGTCGGTGCATCTATCAAACTATTAATGACAGCGCGTTGAAAATTTGAAAAATATTTAATTTTTTTGTCGGTGATTAGGGTTATGGGCGAGAACAGGCCGACTCTAAAGAAGTATCAAACAAGACAAGATATTTCATTTTATTCTCGACAAACATGCAAAAGAATTATTTTCTAATGCGTATAATTTTAATTTTTTCGATAATGGAATTGAAACGTAACAGCGTAATTGAGTAACACCATATCGCGTTAAAATGATATCGACAGTGTTTCAGATCGCCGGCAATCCGGTCGAAAGGAGTCGCCAACAAGCAAAGAAGTTGTACAAAAAGTGAAGAGCCAAATTGAAAGTAATACACGACGGAGTGCAATTCAAATGGCAAAAAAACTGCAAATATCCGATTGGAGCGATTGACACATACTGAATAATGAACTTCACAAGATGCAAAAAGTTCACGATCTTGACGAACCGCAGCGCAGGCTAGAAAGAGCAAAGGAGCTGGTGCGCTTCGGAGCGGTTCGGAGCCGTTTGCATTCCAATAAGATCCAGCACCGGCTTATCGAGCCAAAATTATACAAGTGTTTTTAGAAAAAAGTGGTCCACACTTCATTTCCGCGAAACAATGGCTCGTGATTTCACCTAATGCGAATCCAATGGATTTGTCCGGTTGAAGTACGTTAGAGTGTCGACTAAAAAATATGAGAGTGTGGACGCGTTGAAAGCAGCTATAATTAGAGAATGTGCCAAAGATTCCACAACGGCACGTTAGTGTAGCATGCAACTCGTTTTGTGTGAAATTGGAATAAAAATCACAATAGATATAGAAGTTACGGCATTTCCTTCGGATGTTGCACGTGTATTTAAAATTGGTCACAGAAAATTTTAATTGTGTACGTTTACAATTTATTAAATCTCTTTTCCAACGCTAACAAGTTTAATACGTTCCGGGATTGTACGGATATAACCATACTTTCAGACCTTCATTAATGGTAGTCTGTTCTAACATAGCGTGACCTCAGCGATTTAAACATCAACTGATGCTTTATCACAGGGCTACATAAATCCCACTTACTAATTCATTTCATTACTTTACTCATTCATTCAGTCACTAATTCACCCAATCGATCGTTGTTCCCTACATTATCAGACAGGTCTCAGTTTGCACCGAGCCCCTCGCGGTTCGCCTTTGTCCGAGAAGTACCTACGATCGTATGGTAGGTTAGGGAAGGGGGGCATAAAAATGTATAACGCAAAAAAGGTTGGGAAACTCTGCTTTATCAGGTTACAAGTAGGGTGAGTGTGAGGTATTTAGGGTAGGTAAGCTAGATATAAGTGTAGCTTCAAACAACGTATAAGAGCAGTATTCTTTTGATCTGAGGGTCAACGTTGTCGAGTGTTTGATGAAATTCCGTATACGTATAAATCGAAACAATTTATAACAAAAAGGCATAATATTGCTCAGAAATATTCCAAAAGCGAGTAACAATAAGCGTTAAAATCATAAAAACACAGTTTGCGTCAGTGACATAACATGATGAAAAACGACACAAACATTTGTTATGAACCTTTGAAACCTTTGTTATCAGCAAATCAGTTCGAAGAGGCAAATTAATGAAAGTTTATACTCGGATTGGAATATTATTTTTCAAGAATATATTCGCGTTTTGGGCTTGACTGACGCGGAACAAATGCTGACTAAATTTCGATAAAACATATGTATTCTTCAATTTTGGAGATGCTTCAATTTTAAAGGATAGATTGAAGAAAGCTTCTCTGTGCAACGGCCGAATCTATAGTACTGTATACAACGCTGGCAAGGGCCGCCATCAAACTAAGCACTACAAGGAACACGCTAGGCAAAATACAAAGATTAGGCTTGACAGCGGTAATTTATGCATAACGGACGATTTCGACCGAAGCGCTCCAAATCACCACAGGAAACATCACGGTGCACCTTTTGGTACAGGAAATAGCAACGGTTTACCAGACAGAAGGGCAAATATCAAAAGATGCTTTGAGAGCTTAGACAATAATGGCTTGGCAGGGGCTATGGGCGGCGACATCCAAAAGGACCTGGACTAGAAAACTGATTCCCTGTCTAAACAAATGGTAGCAAAAACACATGGGACTTTCGACAACTGGATAATCCAGGCATTATCGGGTCATGGCTTTTATGCGGCCTATCTCTATCTCTTATCTCTAGTGTGACGCCTGGACTGACTAGAGACGGATGGCCTATAGGCGGGTAGGACATTAAACTCGGAAAATTTAGTGCAAATAATGATTGAAACCAAAGAGTCCTGGTACACGATATGTTAATTTATTCGACAGGTATTGCAAAACAAAGAAAATGCGGAAAGAGTCCTTAGGAGATGGGGCTCAAAGACAGTGCCCCTACTGAGGCAAAGTAGGTACGTACATTTTTAAAGCGATGGCCAAATCTTTCGTATTGACGACCTGGTCAGCAAAGGTTACCCAAGGAAAGGTACCTCTAACGAAATGCAAAACAACTCCAGGCGACCTAGCAGAGTACACCGTGTGACTTGCCCATGAGCGCGAAGAGCTTTTTGAGCGCCGAGACGGGGCAAGCAATAATGACAATTGTGTCTGCTTGCTGGTCGACCCAGCGGTGCTCAGTCGCGATGCCAATCCCCCATCACGCCTATTGTACGTAAATAAACATACGTAAATAAAAAGAAGGTTACCTTTACATATGTTAGTTAGGTTAAGGTTAGATTAGGTAAGTCGGTCAGGCTTGAATATCTTTACGCGGATTAGTTAGATTAGGGTTAGAATATGTTTGTGTAGACTAGTTAGGTTGTGGTTATATTAGGTTAGGATATCTTTACACATGTTAGTTAAGTTAGGGTTAGATTAATTAGGTTAGGTTATGGTCAGGTCAGGTTAAAATACACGTATGATGATAATCCGTACTTCAATCTGTTTGTAAATTAAAGAGGAATGCAATGGTATACTGTAACTTTTGTATTAATTTTGTATGGACCTTAAGATAACCATCACCGTTATTTGAAGATAAAGATAATAGTGAAATGCGTGATATAGTTATTTGGCCACCTAAACCGAATAACTTAACTGATGAGGAATCTGCCGACGAAGACGATACTGACATATAAAATTGGTCCGATCGGCAGTTATCAGTTTCTGAGGAATTTGTTTTTAACATTCACATTCAGCTGCAATAATTATTTTGTAAAAAATTTAAAGATAAAAAATATAGTTATAGAAATTGGATAAATGCTGATCTCCCAAAAACTACATTTTTTCCTGTATCCGAATATTCAAAGTTTAAAGATTTATCACCAGTAGAATTAATTGAACTATTTTTTTGACCATGAATTGTTATTTCATATTTTGGATTAAATTAGGAGATAAGCACTTTTTCTTAACTACTTAGATCCAAATATTACATTGGATGGGTTAAAAAATTTTTTTTAAAGAATTATGATTATATCTGGATGTAACATACTTCCTGGAAACAGATTTGATTGAGATAGTCGGAACGACATGGCAAATACATTGATCAAAGAAGCAATGTGGCGTGCCAGATTCATAGAGATAATGCGATTTATACATTTTGCTGATAATTCAAAATTAGGTAGCAATGGTAATTTGTGGAAATTGAGACCCATAACAGATAGTCACAGGAAACGTTTCTGAAATATTACCGTCAAACAGAAAAAAAAATCTTCAAAACAAACCTATCAGACTTGTTTATAAAGTTTGGAGTCTAAAGTCGCAGAGTCACAGCTATTTAGTGAACTTTGAAATACATCAACGAAAGAGCGTCAACGGAAACGTCGCATATGACTCTATAATTGGCAAAGACGATGACCCGCTTGTTTCATTGTTAGATAATTGACCTACAAAGGAATTACCAAATATTTGTTGATAACCTTCTTACCGATTTCAATTCGTCTATACATTTAAAAGAACGAGGTTATGGAAATATCCGTGAAAATAGGATTCCTAAAAAGTGCGCCTAAATAGATAAAAAAACCGTAGATTCAGCGTAGATTCAATAATAGATAAACTAGATGGTATTTAATTGGCTAGTGGACGGATAATGCTGTTGTAACAATGGCGTCAACTTCATATGGAGTTTATCCAATTCTGGAAGGTAAATAACCTATTTGCATTTTCAGCGTGAAATTGCATCTAGTTACTTGATCAAATAAAAAAAAGTACCTATTCGATTCGGAAAGCCTTCAATTAATAAGACCAGCAAATAATTGAATCGCATTTCTGATATTGTTAGGTACGATGGCAAAAATCATCTCGTCATAGCTGTCGCTAACAAACAATATAGCAGAAGATGCACCGGAGAAGGATGTTCTGCTGTCATTCGCATACAATGTGAAAAATGCGATGTGTTAGTATATTGGCTACAATATTAGGCTAGAAGTATACTTAGCAAATAACTCTTTATATCTAATGATTTCTGTTGCACAAATGATTTATGATCTTTTTTAATTTTTGCTAGTAATTTAATTAGTGCGGATTTCGAGGTTAAACCTCCGAAAATGTTAATAACATACCAGAAAAGGTTGTTAGAATCTCTGCTTGAAAGTGGTGTGTCCAAAACTTGAAGAATTAAGAACTTCAAAAGGACAATGAGCTTAAACATCTTTGACGCGGTTGGAAGTTCGAAAATGACACTGTGATCCACCCCACGAAAACGTATGTGATCAAGCGTCCGAAATTTGAGCGCGAGTTAGACCAAAGTGTCAAGGTTATACAGTTTTTACAATATAATAAGGTTTCAAATATAAAACAATGTTCCTACTGATAAAAGATGTATCGAAACTATCAATAATTTTCTAAATTTAACTTTTTGTATTAACGATTATCTGTATGCACAATTGGGTTTTGATGGAATTTTTTTAAATAGATGCTAGTATTTATAATTTTCAACAATTCCAGCATCAATAATTTCCATTTTTAACGACGAAACAGAAAGAACAAAAAACAATTATTTCGATTTAAAATTTGAAACGATTAATTTTTAATTCTCGATTTAACTATCACTTGGAACAACTGTCTTTATAGCTTTAAAGTTTTACGTAGCATTTCTCATTTGTGATAAATTCGTTGACGTTTCACGTTAAAAATTTTAATATTGCACTTGCGTATTTGTTTTAATACTTTTAGAATGCTGGAATGTAAGGTCATTCAGCGGAAAAAACTACGAAATCGTTCTAGTATTACAACATAATAAAATCCGACTTACCATATTCGAAATAAAAAAAAAGACAAGGACAAGACAAAAGTTAATTGAA
>WYDF02298467.1:0-15739 GCA_009867245.2 Adranes taylori
GTTTTCAAATATATTTATATGCTACAACAAGACGTTGCTTTTCTTGGCTAATTCTGGAACGCCAGAATACGCAACATTCCTTTTGGTGCATTTTCCCTCCATGTGCTGGACAGATATTTTGCCTTATAAACTACATATGTATGCAACAACTGTCCATCAGCTACAGCCGCATAAACAACTGATGTGGCAGACTTTGAGCTGTTCATTACTCGCTTTTGCAGTCCCTGACAATAATCTTACGCCGCCGAGGAACATCATCAAAATTTATAATATTACCGCCGCCATATCATCAGTTTTTTTTTTCTTTAGATAGTCAAAATAATCTTTAAGAATTTAGTGAAAAACAGCTTAATGTTTAGGCACAATCTGAAACTTAAGTTTTCCCTCTGTCTTGAGAAAGCTTACAACAAATTCATGCGCATACTGTTTTATATATCTCAATGTTGCTGCAAAGGATAGCCTCATTCTGCATATAGTAAAATATCCTGGCGATGATAAGTTCTTCCTCATCATTTTATAAGGCAGTCTGTCCTCCGTGTTTTTCTAAACCCCTATTTTTGAAATAACGATGTAACAAACACTGCATATGGGATGTTGTAGTCGTCAGACACTTGCCTGATACTTTTACCTGTTTTAATAGCTTGGAATGCAGATTCAAATTCATTTTCACTACTCTTTTATACATACTTCCAATATTCCATGTGGATATTTTGAACCACCCGGGAATTCTTCGCACCCCATGTCTATTTACGGCCTGCCGCGGAATCAGGACTTTTGCTACTTTTGTCATATTAACTATTCTTGTTAATTATAATGAGGTAGTCTCTCCTTGCTTTCCACATTACTGTATCACAGCCGATTGAATCATCCTGATCTGTGTCTGCGGGGTACCATTTTAGTTCACTGATATTTACATGTGGTCAGTTCTGAGCAACCAGCTATCGGTTTTTTTAATATTATTACTAAAGCATGATTGCCACCTGCGCCAGATTTAAAGCAATTAAATTGCAAATTAAAGGCCTGATGAAGAATAGCTAAGCTATTTGAAATCGTTTGCCAAACAATCCTTTTCGTGAAGAAAATACTTTTATTTATTATTAGTTCTAAATACCCACTTCACCAAGCTTCAACATCAAACATAAATGAATTTTATTTCCGAAAATGAATCTCAAATTGTTCGTAAACCAGCAGCCAAATCAATATACTTCATTTGATGCAAAACTTATTTTAATTTTTATTCTAAATGAAAGAAAGGACATTCTTACAAGATCCACAGCCAGGCTGCCATCTGCCATCATTAACAAAATAATCGACATGACCTAACGGTGCAGTGCTTCCAAACTCTCCAGAGTTTGTATGAATCACATCAACAAATAAAGCATCAGTTTTATTTAATATGGTTTCAGTTAAATTATTTTTATCACTTTCTTCATCAGATATTTGCCAAACATATTGTTTGAAAGGTTGTTTTGGTGTTGGATCTAAAGCTGTAATTCGGCCTACTGATCTTGCAGTTTTTTGTTGGATGTTTCTAAAAAAAAAATAATTTTAATATTTAAGGAGAAAATTTGTAAACTTAATGAGGACTTGGATCTGTAGAAAAGATATAGGATAGATTGAAGAATCCTTTTTGTGGGTATGTTTTAAATTCAAATGTGTTTTGTCCAAAATATTTATTTGAATATTTGATATTTCGTAGTTAAACCTCCACGCTAGCATTATTTAAGAGAGTACATTATGAAATCAATATTTCTTATTATTTGTGTCTCGAGAAAAATGTTTACCCCGTCCGGGACTCGAACCCGGACCTCCGATTGTCGATCGATTGCTCTTCCAATTGAGCTTTTGGGGGGACTTATTCGAAGACACAAATCATTTTTAATATGTATTTGTTTTCCGTATCTATTAAGATAGGCAACTTATATATCAGGATTTGTTTTGGCCACCTGTTTGCAACCGTCGATCGATTCATTCGTCATCGGGTAAATGGAGCTTCGTGGTTGTTTTTATTAATTTCTTTTCCGCTTTGCTGGGGCGGTCGCGAATATTTGATGTTTCGTAATTAAACCTCCACGCTGGCATTATTTAATAGAGTAAATTATGAAATTAATATTTCTTATTACTTGAGTCTCGCCAAAAATGTTTAACCCGTGCGGGAATCGAACTCGGTCCTTTCGATTACCGGTTGATTGCTTTTCCATTAGCTCAATTGGAAGAGCAATCGACCGGCAAACGAGAGGTGCGGGTTAGAGTCCCGGACGAGTTAAAAAAAATTTCGAGACACAAGTAATAAGAAATCTTAATTTCATAATTTACTCTATTAAACAATTCCAACATGGAGGTTTACCTACGAAACATCAAATATTCAATTAAACATGCGACCGCCAGCAAGGCTGAAAAGAAATGAGTAAAAAACATCCAGGAGACTCCATCCATCCGATGACGAATGAATCGATCGACGGTAGCAAACAGGCAGCCAAAACAAATCCTGATATATAAGGTGCCTATCTTAATAGATACGGAAAACAAATACAATTAGAAAAATTTGGTGTATTCGAATAAGTGCCCGCTAGCTCAATTGAAAGAGCAATCGACTGGCAATCAAGAAGTCCGGGTTCGAGTCCCGAACGGGGTAAACATTTTATCGAGACACAAGTGATAAGAAATATTTACTTCATAATTTACTCTATTACAAAATATTTATATTTTCTTTTGTTTAACAAAGTGATGGGATAAATTTAAAAATTCAATTTAAGAAAAGTTATTTTACAGTTACTTTGCAGCTTGACTTGCGATTAATGTACCAATTCCATGCGCAATATAATGTACGCGATAGAAACTCTTGTGCGAAATGAGACATAGGAATATTGTCATTTGTGATAGTTTCTTGGCTACAGTTTGAATATGATCTAATGCTTGCGTATAAACTGTATGAGATAGTGGTGACCAGTCCACAACTATTATATTCCAATCATTGGTAATAGACATGACTAAAACATAAATATAGAAACTAAATAGCAAATATGTTTTTTTTCCTCTATTTACAATATGCAGTAAGTAGTATCATATAATTTAATATTACTATCAATCAAAAAACCTTTATTAGTATTACTTACAACTTAACATAAATTATTCTTAACATTAATACAAATTTTACAATAAAAACTGTAAAGGAACAAACTATAACACAACCCATTCTAAGCTCTAGAAGGGATCAGGAATTTTCATCTTTTTTATTTCCTATCCTCAATGGCCTGCCCTCTTTTTTCTCACCTTAATAATTTTTTCATTGGTCCTTATACCTTTTATTCCTCCATCCAAACACACTCTTACATTACCTGCCAAATACCTTTCTTCACCACTCCAATTCATTCCCGACTCAATGCTTCAACTTTTCCTCATCTCTTCTACGAATATTCAAATAAAAATGGCATTGCTGATTCATTAATTACATCTCAATCAATAATTCAATAAATTTACTTATAGTTTCTGTTCGATCTTGTCACCCAACTGAATTAATAATTATTTTTGTATTAACCCCTCAATGAGCCTATTTATTCAATCCAAATTACTTTAATTTACTTCGATAATTAAACCTGTTACTTTCCGACAAATCAATTTTAATCCGTAAAATCCATATTCAATTAATTATTTAATTTATTATCGAAATACTGACTTCTAAATACTATAAGGCCTTATGCTTAATTACTTAATTATTTTCCCGTTACTAGAATCAACACTTTGATTTATTCATGATTCTTATTAGAATTAATTTTAGAATTTCTTGAATGAATTCATAATTATATTATTACGGATCTGCCTGGCAGAGATTTGTGCGGCCGATGCCAATTCTTAATGTTCCTTCAAGCGCGCTCAGTTCCGTTTTTTATTTATTTTTGTCTCTCCTCTAACTAGCCTGTCTCGACACCTGTGTGCAGATTGCAGCCATGATTACTGCGTTTGGCTACATACGTACCACTAAAACCCCACACGCTGCACTCACACCGATATTGATTTAGATCGATAAATCACCTATACACTCGGCAAGAGCGTCGTACTAGTTATCCCACTCTATCAAATTATGTTCTTATTGAAAGAGTTTAATTAAGACTAAATTAGCTAGCACAGGGTGTAAGCAATAATCTACGATTATTTCTGCACTTCGATCGTAAAACGGATCTATGGTAAATTTCCAAGTGGTCGACTTACCATTTTCTAACTGCTTAAACCGATACACATCTTATCGGATCTAGACATCTTGAATTGTTTGTATTATTTATAAGTTTCTAATACTCGATCGTTTTAACATTAAACTAAATAGGAACGAGGACAGGTTGCCTCGCTACAATATAAGGAAAGTAACATGGTACTCCCCTGTGGAATAACAGAAAACCAAATTGATCATGTGTTTATGAGATGTGCTGGAAGTGGTTAGTTGTAGTAGAGGTGCAGATGGAGATGGAGCGATTATTACCCGGTAAGAGTCAAACACAGACAAAGAATAGCTAACTACAGAGAAATTAAGAGAGCAAGTATACATAGGTTTGATAATACCAACCACAGCAATATACAATGGTTTTGACAAATTATCTCAATGAACTGGAAGTTTGGGCAGGAGAGATTCTAAAAATAAGGTAGCAAATAGTTAAAGATATAATATGTAAAACGGCCGAAACTGTTTTGGGTAGGAGGAAGCAGGATTGGTTTGAAAAAAATTGTATGAAGAAGATAAAAAAGGAATGAGACAAGGAGAAGGATGCTATAGAGAGAAGAAGAACCACTGTAGAAGAATATAGGAAAAAGAGAAAGGAAGCGGACAAGGAATGTAGCAAGAAAAAGAAAGAATTTGAGAAACAGTACATTGATGGTTTAGAAAAGAGACAGAGTGCTCAGGAAGGCAGACAGTTTTATGTAAGAGTTAAAGGCATTAAGAAAGGATTTGAATTCACAGCAATTTTTGTAATGACAAGGAAGGAATTCTGATTGGAGTAAAGATCAGGTGTTAGACAGATGGGTGGAGTGTTTTAGTGAATGGTTGAACACGGAATCGGGACAGGAAGATGGATAAATGGAAGAGATGGGACAGGAACCTAGGAGAAAAGAAGAAATCAGTCAAGAACCCTACATTGGAAAAAGTTAAAGTTGGAATTAAGACATAATAAGGCACCTGGAGATGACAACATCACAGAAGCAATGATGAAACATGGAGGCGAAAAACTAGCAGGCTGAGTGCATGAGATTATAGTAGAAATATGGCTAGAGCAATAGAAAACAGCAATACTCTGCTCGAGACATAAGAAACATGACAAAGAAGACTGTGACAGTTATAGAGTAATAGCATTGCTATGTATTGTCTATAAAATTTTAGCGAAAATTATAGCAGCGAGATTGGGAGCATATACAGAAAAATATATAGGAGATTATCAGTGTACCTTCAGAATTAACAGATCTATTGCCGATCAGATTTTTACCATCAGACAGATTCTTGAAAAATGTTATGAGTATAAGATCAATTGTTCACCAGATGTTTATTGATTTCGAACAAGCATATGAGTATCAAAAGGGATCAATTATAGACGTCAATAAAAGAGACAGCTGTACCTAGTAAATTTAAAAATTGGTGCAAATGCCGCTGGTAAGAACAAAATGTAAAGTAAAGGTGGAGGGTACTTTATTAAAGGCTTTCCAAGGTAACCAAGATTTGCGACAAAGTGATGTGCTCTCCACTCATTTGTTTAGTATTGCTTTGGAGAGGGTAATGCGAAAGATATAAGAATGTAATCCAGGTGGAACATTGTTTAATAGAATGACGCAAGACCTTGCATATGCAGATGATATTGATTTGCTAACTAGGAGGAAACCGGACTTTGAAGAGAAGTTGCGAAAACAAAGAAATATAGAGCAGAGATGGGACTGACGATTTATCAATCAAAAACCAAGTGTAGTATATGTTAAGTATATGTTAACATCGAGGAAAAAGTGTAATGAAGTAAAGAAACGTGTGAATTTGAATGAGCAAGAATATGAACGCTGCAAGAGCTTTAAATAGTTTTGGCCAATGGTAACTGAAATCAACGATATGTGAGAAGAAATGTGTTAAGTAGCTGCTAATAGGAGCTACTTTCCCTTAAGCAAAGAATTCAAAATTTAGTAGTCTTAGTAGGAATCTAAAGCTGACTGCATAACGTACAATAGTGACACCTGTTGTGATGCATAGTTCAGAGACTTGGACTATGACACAAGGGGATGAGCAGTTGTTACGGAGATGTGAAAGGAAGATACATAGGAAAGTCTATGAATGGTTGAACATGGGTAAATTATGGCGAATTAGAAATAATATGGAGATCAGAGTGTTGTATAACAAACCAGATATATTAGCGGAAATAAAGAGTAGTAGACTGTGATGGTTGGAGCATGTAGAAAGGATGACGGAGAATAGGACTGGAAAGAAAGCCTTCAATGGGAAATTCGGAGAACGGCGTATGAGGGGAAGACCAAGGACCAGATGGCTGGATAACGTGGAGAAGGAATTGAGAAGGATGGGAGTCAGAAGTTGGAGTACCAACGCAGTCAACTGAGAAGATTGGGCGGAGATCGTTGAGGGAGCCAAGGCTCTGCAAGGGCTGTAGCGCCGAAGAGTAAGTAAGAAACGTCGACCTAGAACATCAAATAAAAATAATACTATAGATAAAATAAATTATCAAAACAAAGAAACAACAGATAGTAAACCTGCAATTATTTAAATAATTATTCTCTAACTGCCTATGTTGTAGATACATAAGTACATTGCTCAGAACTTTCTGTGATGGAAAGGTTTCCATACTAGAAAGCCAGAAACTAGGGAAAGCGAAGAAAGGATACCCAGACTTGAAAAAGAATTGGAAGAAACCAAGCTCACACTAGATCAACAGGGTTCAGAAATAAAGAAAATAAAAGTCGCACAAAAACAAAAATTCTAAAAAACACAAATACAGCTGAATCCAGACTCCTGGAGGTTTTGCTGCAAACCAGTTCGGCTTTCAAAAATTAAATCCACGGTTAACGCAATCGCGAGGGTAGTAGAGCTCGCAAAGGAGGCATTAGCTGAAACCCCATGCATGTGTAAACTCCGCAAACAGGCAGAAAATCATACAGACAGCAATTAACGTAATGTGCCCATACATCTACTCAAGGTCATGGACGAGTACTTCAACGATCAGAGCATAATATATACAGCACCGGGCGGCCCTGAAAAAAACGAACAAGCCTCTGGAGTCCCAAAGGGATCAGTCCTAGTACAATTCTTATGGAACTTGTTATACGGCAACTTGTTCAAACAGTTCTTTTCTGAAGGAGCCCAATATAGGTTTTGTAGACGACGTTGCACTAATAGCATTTGCTAGGAAGGAGTCCTGACTAGAAATAACTTTGAACACCTCCATAAAAGTTGGCTAAAGAAAATACTACTACAATTATGTTCAGCGGGAAAGAAAAATACGGAAGCTCCAGCTGGTGATCGCCGGCCAGAAAATCCAAATATCAAAACAAGCATAAGATACCTCGTATCACTTTGAACAAAAATCTGTCATTTACTGAGCATATGTACAGGGTTGCATCAAAATCCATCGACCAAGCGATCAACTTGAAAAAACGCATGCCAACGGTGGAAGGGTCTAGCATCTCGAAACAGAGTGCTTCTTAGTGCCATCCATTCAGCTATACTGCATGTAGCCCCGGTATGGACGAGGCACTAGAAGCCCGGAAATCAGCACAACTTTTATCCAAATTCTAAAGGACGGGGTTTATAGAAATCACTATAGCGTACACGGTAGTTTCTACAGAGGCTCTGTGCGTAATAGCAGCAACACCACAAGTAAAGCTCATGGGTCTGAAAAGGACAGAAATGTATGAAGGTCGCAAAAAATGTAAGCCCAAGGAAGATCTAAAAGTTGCTAAAGAATCTGCCAGAAGCAGATAATACACGATAATACGCACAAAATAATACCAGAAATAAAGGCATGGTCCGAGAAATATGGGGAGATCGTAGCTTCCACTTAACGCAGGTCCTATCTGGACAGGGTAACTTTATATCCTACTTGGAACGTTTCAAACGCTCGGCCACCTCAACGTGTCCCAGTTCGAGAGCCACCAAGAAGACAGTGCTGAAAATACCATCTTCCACTGCCAGGCGTGGAATACGCAGAGGAGACAAGCAGCAATAATACTTGGGGACGATCTTTCCCCGCTCAACTTTGTCGAAATAATGACAGTTAACCCAGACGTGGGATGTTGCCCAGCAATTACGTTCGTCTGTTCTGTGAAAGAAAAGAATTAAAAGTAGCTCTGAAGAGAATCGATTCGGGTCGTCTACCAGAGACGGTATTTAGTATATGTTAGGGACAAGCATTGGCCGCCAACGCAAAGGGCTGTACATTTGCATTTACACATCTACACTGCAACATTGGCAACTACATCTCCACAGTCTCCCCGAAGTAATGTTAGCGGAGTTCCAGGAAGGCTGGTAACGCCATGAGGGTCACTGTAACAAGCGCCTAAATTGCTCACGGGTTTAATGAGTTAGGTGTCCGTTTACGTTCCACCACCTTGCTGGACAAGGACTTGCTGTTGAGCAAGAGATGGGAAAAGTATTGCGGATTTCCATCGTCATAGATTCCTCACGCACTCGTGTTTAAGCACGCGGACGGAGTCTGTGATCACACATTTATGATCCCCCCTTATGATCCTCCCCAAAAAATAAGAATAATAGATTGAATATTATTATTTGATACTAATAAAAAGTAGCAAACGTTGCTCTAATCTTATTAAATAATATATTTCGATTCTATTCAAAGATACCTTCTCTCATTTCAACTAACCACTCTGCATCTTTTGAATCTGTCCAGCCATGTATTATAAATTTAATGCTTTTTCTACTGTTGAAACGGCTTTTACTTAACGAATATATGTTATAAATTACATCACTCTTTGACAAATCATCACTAAAATATAAAAGTCATAACAGAAAAAATTACTAAAAGCCTACATCAGGCCATACAGCATTATATGACCATTTTTTAGAAGTAAATGCGTGATAGGCAATAAATATAGATAGAAAATTTGTATGGAAGAAATGGGATACTAAAACCTTAAGCTACCTTAAGCCAACGACAAACCAGAAGCAAAATGTAGATAGGAAATTTGTATGAAACAAGGGGCTTATAACATAGTTTCTTGCAGGTACATGGGATAGATAAAATTTAAAAAAATAAGAAATGCAGATGTAACGAGTCCCACTAAAAACTAGCGAGACTCCAGTTCAATCATAAAATTGACAGTTAAATGTAAAAAAGTAAGGTCATCTCATTTTCGATGAGGAGATCGCTGAACTTGAACTCTTGACATATTATATTAATACAATTAATTATAAATAGCTTAAAAATCAACTAATATTGACTTCACTTCTTACAACCATAACCCTCTGATTCTGAACGTTAGAAAGCGAGAACAAATTTAGTTCGAATGGAATTGACGCTATTTTATCACGAATTCCTAATTTTCGCTTTCCATCTTATTCGGATTCTTGTCGCTTACGGTTGGGTGTTTAGGTTAGAATATTTGAGAAGTATTTGTAACTGAAAATGAATCATAATTTTGTAGAGTTATCATTTAGTAGAGATCATTTTGTAAAACATTTACAAATTGTAAAACATTTATTATTATCCAAATAACTTTTTATTAATTTAGTTTTTAAATTTAATTCTTTAACCTCAATTTTAGCCGGAATTATATGTAATCTATGCCGGAAATTCAAAAATGGATCACTTTCATCTATATAGGCTCTGCTTACAATAATTAATGAACGACTTAAATCCTTCCTACTGTCACAGATATCAAAAAACACAGCTTGGATGCATGCCTGGGAAGGGCACGCGTGAATTAATCCTAAAGCTGCGCCAAATTATTGAAACATCATGAATGTAATATAGAAATATACTTATGCTTTGTGGATTATTCCACTTATCCACTTCACTTACACCCTCCTTCGTCCTTCTTATTCTCTACTATCGTTTCCACATTTTCTAGCCAAGCACTCATTTTTCCTGCATCTCTTCCATCCCCCTAACCCTTATCCACATTTTTCTTTCCAGTTAGCCTTGTTTCGTTTATTTTCCTCTTAATTCTTTTCATTATTGTAAGCCCCATTCTTTCTTTTCCCAAACTTGCTCTCATATTTCCCCTAACTCCCTTTCTCTATCACTCCACTGTATTCCTTCACATTCTTTTATCACATGCATTCATTTTTCCTCCACCCCGCCGCATATCTTACACATTCTCTCTTCCTCATTCTACCAATACTTATTGGCACCTTCTGTATTCCCACATCTAAACCTTGCAATTTTTATTTTATCCTCCATACTTAAACTGATACTAAATACTCATACATCCCCTCCTCTTCCCTAATCTACATATATTTCCTGTTATATCTCCTCAGCTTTTTTTTTACCTCTGTTAAAGGTCAAAACCTACAATAGGCGTTGTGGGCGATTCGCGTCGCGACTGAACGTCGCATGGTTGACAGGCCAGCAGACAAATGTCGATGTTAGTGCTTGCCATGCCTTAACGGCCTTAAAACCCCTCATGAGTGAGTCGCATGGTGTTTCCTCCAGGCCACCTGCAACCGCGTTAGCACTACATCGGGATGCCCTTCTATGGATAACCTTCCTGGCCAGGTCGTCTATTAGAACGTTTGGTCTTCGCTTTCAATGCCATATTATCTTAAGCGACTCGTATTAGACGAGCAACTTAGACGACTTGATATCCAATTATACCTTGTACGGCATCATCTGTACGGCATCATCACATCACCTGCCCTCTCTTGCGAGGGCTGTTTGCTAGCTCGCTCACTAGCTTTTCTCTCAGAATACCTGTCACACACCTAGCAATGACGTTCCGTCTTACTTCATCAAGAAGCATGATCCTTAACAGATTTGATACGCTGATACCTTCGTCAATGGCATGATTGGCTTTCCGCCTTTTATCATCCCAAGCGATACAAGAGAAGAATGTATGATAGGCATCATCCGCCTCTTCACAACAGTGTTCCCACATATCTGAACTGGTCTTCCCTATTCTGTCTAGGTATTCCACAAAACATCCATGTCCAGACAGCATTTGTGTAATATAGTAATCCGTTTCGCCGTGCCTCCTTCTTACCCAGGGTCTTATGTCTGGTAATAGTAAGCGCGTCCTAGTATCACCTGTTCCGTATTAACTGTCGCGACAATCAAAAGCCATCATCTCAATGGGTGGAGAATATGCAATTATCGGCAAAGCTTCGGTGAATACAGTGAATCTGCGTTACGCACTTGTCACTCAGAGTAAATCACAGCGTTGAAACCTTTCGATTATATGAACCAACTTCGATGTGCGGGTGGCACCTGCCCATATCGGTGCCGCGTACAACATCACTAACTCCAAAACGGTGTTCGGGAGTCTTCTCTTGTTATCAGCCGGCCCTCCTACTCCGGACATCAACTGTTTGAATCAAGCTGCTTTTTCTAAGGCCTTATCAGGCGCTGCCTTTATATGCGGGCCAAAATTAAGGCTCTTGTCGAGGATGACAACCAGATATATAACTCCTTGTTTATATATGACTCGGCTTCTGCCGACGTATATTTCTGTAGATAACACTCTCCTTTTCCCACTAAGAAGGATTGCCTCCAACTTTGAAGCTGCTGTATGCATCCCTTTGTCCATCATCCAGTGCAGTGATTACCCCCAGGCCTTAATTTAACGTGTTTTAAAGAAGACTTACGTCCTTACATACCGCGACCAGTGCAATATCAGTTCCGCTCCTCTTGGCATGCTCGCCCTAAGTAGCTCATCATAAAAGATGTTCCACAGCATTGGACCCAAAACAGAGCCTTGCGCCACGCAACAGGTTAAGGATACTGTGTATCTTTTCCCATACTCTACGTAAACTAAGTCCTTGTCTTTAAGATAGCTAATCCTTATCTTGATAATGTAGCCCGGCATATGTTTTCCATTTAGAGCATTCAGCAGCAGCCTATAGCTCACAGAATTAGGGGGATTCTATACGTCCAAAGTGACAATGCCACATATTTTGCGCGTCCGCCATATCCACATTATAGATCTGGCTCTCACCTCTACCACTTTGACTTCAATCGTCGACTTTCCCCCTCTAAACCCAAACCGGCAATCTCCAAGTGGGAAGTTAGCCAGGGCCTCAGAAATTCTGCCCAAAATCAGATGTTCAAAGAGCTTGTCCAGTCTGTTGATCAACCAAAATTGTCTGTAATGTTTAATGTCTTTACCCTGTTTGGACTCTTCAATTAACTCTGATAATTTCATTCTATATCCTGTCTTGTCCTGGCGCCTTGCCCGCCACTAGCTTACTATTTGCAGTTTCCGGCTAGTAAATAGTGGAATGATTCCTCCGTCTCAAATGACCCGTCTGTCCTCTTCCGTAAGTCCCTCCTTTTCTTACCTACTATCACTTAAACTTTCATACCTCAACTGCCTTCTTACCTCCCTGCGTTCCTACCTTTCAATGACCTCGTTTACAACTTTATTAAACTACTATTTAAATATATAAACTGAACACATAATACGAGAAACCTTTACCGAATAGCAAGGAGACGTAACAATAGGAGGCTCAAAATAAGTAATTTACGATATACAGAAGACACAGTAGTGGTGGGGGGCTCAAAGGAAGAACTACAAAGCATAATGTCGAGGCATAGAGATACGAGCGAGAGATACGGCCTTAAGCTAAATCAGGATAAAAACACAAGTTATGATAATTGATGGACCCAAATACAATCAACCTGCAATTAAAAACGTTGAAGGATACGGAAACAATCAATCATTTCAACTACCTAGGTTATCTAGGTTCCCTGGTAACGGATAATAGGGGATGCAGGGAAGAAATCCGTATACGTATTGCGATGGAAAGAACGGCAGCGCTTAGAATGACCAGAATCTGAAAAGACACCAACATCAAATAACGGCATGTTACTTCACTCATCCTTCCAATTGCCACGTATGCGTGAGAGACCGTGAGAGTCAAAAAGCTGACGCTCAGAGAATAGGCGCCTTTGAAATGTGGGTATACCAAAAAATATTGGGAATACTTTGGACTGCGCACCGTATGAATAGCTCGGTTCTAGAAAAGCTGAAAGTAACAGCAAGGCTCATCACAATAATAAACAGAACATTGGATAATTTAGTCATGTGCTAAGTTGCAGGGATACAATGGAACGCCTAATTATAGAGGGCAACATAGAGGGTTTAAGGTCTAGAGGTTGATCTCCCATGAGATGGAGAAATCAGATTAAATCAGTCACGGGATTCACATTTACAGAAGCAACTGATCAAGCGCAAGATCAACAGGTTCATGATATCATTACGTCCTTACGGAAGATGATGGAGAGGGGAGGAGGAGGCTCTGGAAGCCTCCTTATTTAATCTAAAAATTTGAAAATAAAGAATACGTTTTAATGAATTTTAAAGAATCTAAAATTTGCAAGGAATAATCGATTTGACAATGAAAATAGATTCATTTCATTTCTCAATATCCGCTTTTTAGTAGTTCGAATATATTATTTCTTCTACACTCAAGACGTACAAATATACAGGTAATTCCATTTTATTAAAATTCGCCGAGAAATAAAAATAAAATATGGAATTTTATGCAAATGACAACTATCTATCATAGCAAACGTAAACGCAAAAGCGAGTTTTCAAAACTAGGCGAACTTGAAATCGTACGGATTTGTGTGCAACTCGATTCAAAATGGTTGCAACTGTCATTGGAATTGATTTTCTACACGTCACAATCAGAGGGCAATAAAGTTGGACATAGTTTATAATTTTAAAAAACGTTACTTATACAATGTTCAAAATTTGGAAAGCTAATTTCTGATGAAGTTAATTTTACAAAATTGTATACAGAAATTTTATATTGTCAATTGGTTGAGAAATAAAATTAGTTACGAATTGGCCGTTTCCCGGTCAAATGACCCGTTATACCACAATATATTTTGCACATTATCCAAAAAGGTCCAAAATGGTAGGGTGTATGGGCGGATCCTAAAAGAAAGGATTGAAGAACATTACGAAGAACCAGAATATCAGAGTGGGATCAGAGCAGGCTGATTCTTTACGCATTATGTTTCCTGTCCCAAACAAATAATTGAAAAGAAAATGTCCATCATAAGGGAAGCACTTGATTCCTTTAAAATTCCATCTACTTACATTAACGCCCTGAAAAGATTATACAAAAACAATACTAGTGCAGTAAAAGTAGGCGCAAAGATTGCTGCAGAATTTCCAGTAACCATGGGATTATGACGGGGATGCTGCATTTCGCCTACACCTTTTAACAGTCAGTTCAAGAATTTAAATATTTGGGCATTACGATTCCCAGTAATGGGACTGATGAACGTGATATTATAAAGAAAGTAGCAATTGGCATATGAATTACACAAAAGTTACATCCTATTATTGGAACCCAAAGAATAGCAACAGAAGAAAAACAACTATATACAAAACCATTCTAGAGAGCATAATGATATATGGTTCAGAAGTTCGGCTGCTAAAAAATAGAGAACACGGAAATGAATTTTTTAAGAAGATGCTGCAGAGCATCCAAACTGGAACATATCACCAACGATAATATCAGGCAAAGGATGAAAGTGGACTATAACATCATAGATGTCCCGTTGAATTTAAAACACTTAAGTGGTATGGGCACCTAAAGCGGCACCTAAAGCGGCGACAAAAGAAGGCCAAGAAGAATTCACGACTAGTTTCCGTATGGGAGAAAAAAGAGGAGTCGTCCTAGAATCAGCTGGAATTCTAGTATGGACCAATCCATGGAGGAAAAAGGATTAGAAGAAGTGGTTTGGGAGAACTGAGGAAGAATGGAAAATGGTATGCCATAATTTTAATCATTTACGTCATGTAAAAGATGTTACATGATGTAAATTATCAATTGTCAAAAAAATTCGAAATTCATTTACTCATAATCAACAAAAACTAGGAATAAGTAATATTTACCTGTGATATAAATGAAATGTTATTTTCTCATCTAAAGGACTATTAGCTAAAATCAATTCACGATTTAAATTATTTCGTTTATAAGTATAATCAGTATTTATTGCTAATAGATTTATTAATCCCAACAATAATACATTCATTATATTTTAATAAACCAGCTTGAGACTGCATAATTACTTCTAAATATAATATTATAACAATATTATTACCTAATTAATACCACAATATTATTTGTATAAAGTTAATTGTAAACATTTCGATGATGTTACATTTTAGTTTATACCCGTCTATAAAATATTGCTACAGCAGCAGTATCAAAATTAGTTATAACGTTTTTCAACGAAAAAGTATTTAGTATTTAATAAAAAGATTTTTTATGTCATATCAGGTAAACAAGTTATAAAAACAATAGTAGAGGTCGGCACTTTTTGTTAAGGGCCTATCGAATTGGGCATGTATAATTTTCCAGCTCATACATAATTTTGTACTTAACCAACTCCTTATACAGACTCACCAGGTACAATAAGGATATTGGTACGGCATTTGGAACCGATAAATGCGCAGTGGTTCATCTCAGAAAAGGAAGACCGGATATACAAACTGCCGATATTTAGCTTGCCGACGGATCAACCTTCTCACACCTTAAGGTTGATGAGAGATACCTGTATCTTGGTATGAG